>NSDO01000233.1:64270-158695 GCA_002286825.1 Lagenidium giganteum
GTGAACACGGTGGTGTTCGATGGCAGCGACCGCGTTTGTCGCACGCTCCAATTGGAAAGTCCCTCGAGATTGACTCGGGACATCGTCGAGTACAAAGCCATGAGCAAGAAGGCATTCCTCCGGGATCTCCGCCGTGGGGAGATCCTTCAGGTCTGTGCCCTGGTCACAGCTCCGGACGAGGACCAGGAAGCCCTGCGCACCGAGCGCTTTTTGCCTCAAGCGTGGGAAGAATTGCGGCGCTCGAACAACCCAGCACTCGCGCTCGTTCAGGAATACGCCGACATTTTCCCTGACAAGGTTCCGGCCGTCTCGCCACCGGACCGCGGTGTGCGGCACGAGATCGATCTCGTGCCCGGCGCCAAATACTGCGTCACGCGCCAGTGGGCACTTCCCCGCGACCAAATGGACGCCATCGACGCGTTCTTTGAGGGACGTCGCCAAGTTGGCCACATCTGCGAGAGTAAGTCGCCACACTCCAGTCTAACGTTCTGTGTGAAGAAGGCGTCTGGGGAATGGCGCATCGTTCACGCATTCAACAAGCTGAACGATGCGACCATCCCAGCACAGACACCGATTCCTCGCAAGGACATGATCATTGATGGCATGTCTGGGAGCACTGTTTTCAGTGCTATTGACCTGATGGATGGATTCTATCCGGTCCTCATGCGTGAATCGGATGTGCCGTTCACTGCAGTCAGCACGCCCAGCGGCATGCTCTGGGAATGGTTGGGGATGCCCCAGGGTCTGAAGAATGCTCCTGCAACGTTCAATCGTCGCGTCTCTCAGCTCTCGCGTCCGCTCCGCGCGTTCGCCCCAAGCTACTTCGACGACATCTTCGTGCACAGTCGCGCGACGAATGGGACGTCCGCGTTGGATGTCCATTTGGAACACCTCCGTCAGGTGTTCCAGGTGATGCGGGAGAACAAGCTCTACGCCAACTTGAAGAAGTGCAAGTTTTGCGCTCCTGAGATACCCGTGCTCGGGTATCTCGTTGGTCAGCAAGCAGCTGATCCAGAGAAGGTCAGCGCGATCTGTTCCTGGCCCGCTCCGACGAGCGCCAAGCATCTTCGTCGATGGTTGGGCCTCGCCAACTACTTGCACGATACACGCGCAATTTCGCGGAACTGGTGCGTCCTTTGACCCAGTTGTGCTGCACACAGCGCAGGCGACGGCGCCTGCGCTTCTCCTCCACCAAGAGTAGGAGCACCCATTAAACCCACAAGGAGAGCTGGAACCAGAGGATGGCGACCGTTATTGACGAAGAACGGCGAAAGGCCAGTCAAAGCGTGAACAGCGTTGTTCAGCGCGAACTCAGCCACCGGCCGGAAGTCGCTCCATGACAGGAAGGAGGCAGCATAGCTATGAAGCACGTCTTCGAGAACGCAATTCACGCGCTTTGTTTGTCCATCCGTTTCCGGATGGGCAGCCGTAGACATCGCCAGGCGCGTCCCAAGTAGACGAAAGACCTCGCGCCAAAAGCGAGAAGTGAAGCGGACGTCACGGTCGGAGACGCACTCGCTGGGTAAGCCGTGATGGCGGAAGACGATGTCCTGGAAGATGCGCGCGGCTTCTGGCGCTGTGATGTTCGCAGATACTGGCGCGAGCCGAACCATCTTACTGAGTTGGTCGACGAAAACGACGATGCCAGTGCGCTTGCACGAATCCGCGGGCAAGCCGAAAATGAAATTCATGCTGACGGAGCGCCAGCACTCGGCTGGGACGGGAAGCGAGCGAAGCGGCGCCTGCGACGAAGGAGAGGGTTTGACACGTTGGCAAACTCACAGGTGCGGACCCATTTCCGCACCCACTTGTATTGATGAGGCCAGTAGTAATCGCGAGACAGCACGAGAAAGGTCTTCTCGCGCCCGAGGTGGCCACCGACAGGAGCTTCATGGTACTCATGAATCAGTCGGGACCGAATCGATGCCGCGTCGGGCACCAGAACGCGAGGCGGATCCAACGCGTCGATGCCATAGAGGATGAAGCCATCGTGGAGCGAGTACCGGTGCATCCAAGCGCGGATGCGCCCAGAGAGGCGAGCAAGCCCGCCTCAGTAGGAGACTTCAGATAACCGATAATTGACTGACACATCGGGTCTTCAGCCTACGCAGCTTGGATGTCGTCGCGGATGGATGCGGGGGCGGACACCGCGACGGCGTTGAGCGCCGGAACAGCGCGTCACAGCGCAGACAGTGGACGGCCGAGGCTTCATCATTGCGGGGGTCGAAATCAGGTCGACGCGACAGCGCGTCGGCCAAGATGTTGGTTTTTCCCGGCTTGTAATGAACCATAAAGTTGTACTCGGAGAAAAACGAGAGCCAACGTGCCATGCGTTGGCTCAGGTGTGGACTGCCAATGGCAGTCCGTAGCGAAGCGTGGTCCGTGTAGATCTCGAAGCGCGGGACACTAAGGAGGTATACGCGGAACTTGATCAAGGCGTAACGCATCGCCAGGAGTTCCAAGTCGTGTACCGGGTAGTTGCGCTCGGCAGGCTTCAGCTGGCGCGACGGATAGCTGACAACGCGCTCGCGGCCGTCATCGTCGTGCTGCATCAGAGCACAACCAATAGCAAATTTGCTAGCGTCGCAGACGACGTAGAAGCGCTGATCGTGACGCGGCATCGCCAGGACGGGGGCTTCTTGGAGGCTCTTCTTCACAGCATGCTGCTTGTGGTCGCACTTGTTGGTGGCGGTTGTCGACGTCGTGTGTGCGTTAGCGGCGGGGACACTGCGGCAGTGGAAGCTGCGGTTGCTGGCGTCCATCGTTGCTGGCACGGAAATCGTCTGTGAGCTGGCCATTGTTGGAAGCTGGTGGNNTTGCAATGCACTTGGCGCCATTGTTGTGGGAACACGGCCAGTCAATTCCAATTCCGTTACCCCGCAGGAAGGAAGCAACAAGCCACGAAGCAAACATGACCGAAGAGTATGTCGTTGAGCGTATTGTTGGCGTGAAGAGAGTGAAGCAACGAAGGAAGCGCCACTGCACCAAGTACCAAGTGAAGTGGGAGGGCTATGATGAGCTGACCTGGGAGCCCGCTTCCAATCTCACGAACTGCCAGTCGAAGATCGACGAGTTCCTGGCGCAACAAGCTCGCGTGACGACATCACGGGCACCATGCCCGGTCGCTGATGCGTTCGCCGAAGCGCTGACCGAAAGCACCAGTCCCACGCCGGCGAACGACAACGGAAACACGGTCGCTGATGGGTCCGCCGAAGAGCTGACCGAAAGCACCAGTCCCGCGCCGGCGAACGACAAAGGAAACACGGTCGCCGATGCGTCCGCCGAAGAGCTGACGAAAAGCACCAATCCCGCGCCGGCACACGACAAAGGAAACACCAGTGGCGAAGACGTGGTACCGGAGGATGGCTGGTTTTCGATGGACGGAGAACCAGTGCCAAGTCCTGCGCCGGCCGACGGCGACGTCGCACTCGAAGATGAAACCAGCACGATGCGAGCAGGATCAAGCGCAAACGAAGAGTCCTCGTCCCGCTCAACCCAACGCTCACGCTCGAGGGGAACAAGAAACTCAGAGAAGAAAAGCGATGGGTTTCTTGACTCCAACGTCAGCGATGGTGAAGACGAATTCGAAGACATCGCTTGCGACGAAGTCTTGGTCGTCGAAAACGATGAGGCAGACGACAGTGCGACGACAAAATGGACGCGGTCTCTGAGGCGTTTGCAGCCCCCCACGAAGAGCTCAAGAACGACGAGCTGCGTCAAATGGCTGTTGATGGTTTCACCAATGCGTACTACGGAGAGGACACGATTAAAGCTGCCGAAGACGTCAATCCGTTTGAAGGTGGTTCCATTGTCTCGGAAGCAGCAGCCACAGCAGCGAAGACTATGCAACCATTCGACCGCTTCGTCTTCTTCATACCGAATTCAGCGACGCGCACAGTCGGTCACAGAACATGTTGGCTGGAGTATGGTCAAGTGCACATACTCCGGCCAGCATATTCTGTGATGGCGTGGGCCACACGACCGGCGGCCAGGTCAGCCATCCGCCACTGTCGACACCGGAACCAACCCGATCTTAACGCCAGCATTGAGCTCACCTTAGGACACCTGTGTTATCATTTAACAGATGTGCCGCCCCAGCCAAACGCCTCACCTGACGATGTCTTCCACGTAGCGCACCCGCACAAAAGCACAGGAGCCGTCGTGCCTTCATTGACGCGATTCGTCGGTTGCGCGATGATGCTGAGACCGTATATCGTTATGGTGTCTTGGTCGACGCCGTCTTGCAAAGAGTTCGTTCGTACCATCTTAAACACATCGCGTCCAGTTCCCTCTTCCGCGGTGGATGCGGCTTGTGTGTGTGCCGTGAACATTTCGAGACTGCGCGTGACGAAGCTGAGAGACGCTAGAAGGCTATCGCGTTGCCGCTCGCGAGGACTCAGTAAGCTTTCCGAGAGGTGCGTGAAGCGGCTGACACTGTCCAGCAGAGTAAGGAGCGCACCGATCAGGAGGTCGCGCGAAACCACCTCGCCGCGGTGACTCTCACCGCGGAGTGTGAAGCCCTCCGAGCTGCCCTGAACGCAAAGCAGCAGACCGTAGCCGCTCTGACGGAGGAACGTGATGTTCTTCGTTGTCGCGATGCGCAGAACGCCGCCCTGGTGGCCGATTACGCGCACAGATCGCTTCTCTCACGGCTGAGCGGGATGCGGCAGAGGCAACGACGGCGGGCGATCGCGACGCTCTTGAGGCTTCGGCAACGCGGATCTCTTCCCTCGAGAGTGAGCTTCAGGCCGCAAACGCCGAAGTGACGCGATTACGGGCGGTGGAGGCAGCTGTAAGCGCGATCCAAGCAACGATGACTGGTATGCCCGCGCCTATGCCGCCGGCGCCTGTCGACGTGACACCTTCCACGACGCGCTTCCATTTCGTGCTCGGCTTGCGAGGTGCGAGCAGTGTCAACGGAGGCGGCGCGCCGGTGGTGACCAATCGCTTACCAGTCGGGTGAGAGGCCAAGATCTCCTCAGCGCTAGTGGCAGCTACAGTGACGACTTCAACTGGGGCCGCTGGTGGCGCGCCTGAATCGCCTTTATCCTCGTCAGCGTCTTCCCTGTCAACGCCTTCAACCTGGCTCATCTACGGACTGGCTTCCGCGTCCGTGAAAATCTCGATCACACCGTCCGGACCCACCCGATAGCTGGGGCCTGATCCCTCAGAGGCAGGTAGCCCGTCGATGTCGGATAATCTCGGCGTAATGCCAAGCTATGCGGCCTGGGCCGTGGTGCAGCGGTTTCGATAGCCCGCGGAGCTGGTTGCGTAGGCTCTAGACGTGGTATATCCAGGTGACGATGCTTCTGGCGCGCCGCCTCCTGCTGTGCGTGCTGATCATGCCCGAAATGTGACAATCTTCGATCATGCAGCTGCTTTTCAACATGCGTGTGATGTGCCTTGATGGTTTCTCGTGGTTCATGCCTTTGTCGTGCCCCATGATGCTGGGTGTCCCCGTGGCGAATCACAGTCTCGCCATTTCGGCTGCTAATGTCCGGTTGGCGCTCTATAGCCGGCGACAGCGCTCCCCGGCGGACCTGGGCAGAGGGAAGTGGTGATGGCAGCGTTGAGTTCACTGCACTCACACACCCATCATCGGCGCAACCGTTTTCAGGTGTGGTTGGTGCCAGCGCTTGTGCCTCATTCTTGCTCTCGCGCTTTTCCAACATATGATGCTTCAATGCAATCTGGGCATGCTGTTCAAATAGTGGTGTGCCCGACGCTCGGTGTTGTTCCAACGTCAGATTCGCAGGCTGCGAGAGTCTCGATGCCATCTCCTTCCGCTGCTTGGTGGCCGCTTTGTACCGAGCAGCACGTTCCGCGGCAATGTCATCGTCCGCCTTTGTGGCGAATGCGGCTTGGTGTGCTGGCGCGATGGCAGGTACACTAGATGAAGCGTTGCGTTTGGAAGGTGAGTCTATTGCGCGGGCAGTCTTGGTCGCTTCGCCGTTCCCTTCCCCTTTGTGCTTGCACTTTGTCTGGGCTGCTGGGGATCGCGTCACCGCCTCTGCTCCGTGATTTTGCGGGTCTGCGCTGTCCGTCTTTTCCTTGCTCTTCGTCATCGCTGATCGCTTCGCCTTCTTTAATTTCCTGGCCGTGTTGTTGCCCGTACTGGTCCGCCATCTGCTCATCAGTACATGCATCATCTTCGTCGTCGTCGATATCGCGATCTTCAAGAGTGGGATTTTCCCCATCACTTGAGTCGCTTGCTCCGACGTGCCGCCCTGCAGTGACGTAGGCGTGGCCATTGCGTGCTATGCCTGATTGAGTTGACGCCCTAGTTGTCGCGCCTGCTGCCTTCTCCTTGGCCTTCACCTCCTGCCAAGCATTCACCGGTGCGGCCGCTGGCGGTGCGGGTGAAGCGGCGTGGCCTCGCTGCTGGGCGGGGCGCGCATGCAGCATGTGGAGGGGCGGGGCTGGCTCGTGGGTGCGAGCTCCACCCGAAGCTGTCTCAGTTCCGCTCATCGGCGGCTTGGAGGGTGTGTGGTCGCCTGTGCAGGTGACTGTTCCGTACCGGCCTCTTGAGAGTATGCTTGTGGATCACGAGCTGGATAGTATAGCGTGGAGCCGTGGTGCGGTCGTTGGATGCCAGATGAGCGAGGTCGCGCACGATGCCGTCCAGCAGTGTCGCCTGGAGGACGAGTCGATGATCAGCTTGAACGTTGGTCTCAGCTGCATCTGCCGTGTTTTTGCAATGGTATGCATTATGGTGCGGGCCGTAACAAATATTACAGGGCTTGTTGCGGAACAGGGAAGAATGGTGGAGCGACAAGCCTTCGCCATTAACTTCCAGGTGCGTGATGTTGATCAGCTCTGAAGGGCATTGGTATGACGCAAAAGTGATTTTCCAGCGCACGCCATCTTCCATGCTGCCGCCGCTTACTTCCTCAGCTTCATGTCATGCCACTGGGGTGCGCACAAGGTGTTTAATGATGGCCAGGAATTGGCTAGATGTGAGCTTTGTGTGGCATTGGATGTAGACCGTGTAGAACACGCTCAGATCGGCTTCGCTTGATTCGCTCATCGACGTCGGATCTCCCCAATTGCACTCCCTACCGACGATGAGGAACCCACGTTGGAATGGAAAGCGTTTTCCAATCCACTGTTCTGGTTGGCGTCAAGAGCACAATCATGCGTGCGGCAGCATCCACACGTACGCACTTCAAGTCCAGCGTGAGTTTAGTAACCGCCGCGAGCAGGGTCTCGTCTCCTTGTGCAGCAGCGAGCAAATGTCGAACAAATGTGAGTCTGCCTGAGACCTTGGTCATGTGCATGCCGGGGGAGAACTTCCTGAAGCCACGCGTCGAAATTCTGTTGGTGCCATTCTTCCAACTGGGCGCGCTCGCTGGTATGCGTTTCGCTTATGAATCGCGGGGTCCGTCGAGCAATAGGTGCTCGGCGAGGTATTGCTGCATCACGTTTTGCTCGGTAGGTGTCATATCGTGTACACAGTCGTCGCGGCGCACTCTATACTCTGCCGGCACGGTCTTGGTCGCTTGCGTGTGGGCGAGAGTATGCTGGGCATCGCTGGTGTCGGCTACCGCGGATTTGAATACCTTGCTAGTGAGCCTGTCAGCCTACGAAGCTGTGCGGCAGCTGGTGACGGCGGTGCCCACGTCTGCAGTGGGCCCGCCCTGCATGGTGACGATGTCTGATGCCCGCGGAAGTGGGGCTGTCGGTGCCACCGGCAACGCGCTGACCGCATCCGGAAGCGCGTTGGGCGTGCTCTCCTGCATTGGAGCGCCAACGTTCAGCACGAAGCGTTGCGCTAGCCTCCGTTGTAGGTCTGACTTTGGGGCTTGGTCGCTGGGTCGAAGCTTCGCAGGAGGTCCTGAAGAGTCGCTTGTACGGTTGGCCGCAAATTGGGAAGTGATAAACTAGCCTGAGTTGCTCCCCGAGTCCAAACGACGCAATCCGCGATGTCGACAAACGCGACCGCGAACGCGGTCGGATCAAATCGTTGCCAATGCATTCAATGACTTATTGTCAGTCACATCAAACGCAACAACAGTGCATCTCACCGATCCGGTCTTCGCGCAGGTCGCAGCAGTATCAATGGCGGAGTAAAGTATCGCGTTCTCAACCCATTACACTCGGTTTTTGCAAAATCATCGCCTGACGACAATCCAAGACGCCGATTCCGGGTGGCGCCACGTCGACGCACTCAACGCACCTTACGTGTTCACGCAGTACTGTTGGCTCGACTTCGATCGCCGTTGGAGCCTGGCACACACGGAGAAACGAGCTGAGCGCTGCTGGCAAGACCATGTGACGAATGCGGCCGTGTACATGGAGTCCATGCTACGCAATATTCAATGGGGCGCCTTCGAAGAGTCATGGGGTCGCAACTTCAAGGTCGCGATTGCTCAGCCGCTGAGCGCCTTCAAAGGCGGCACCGCATTTCTAAACGAGATTAAGCTCAACGGCTCGGTGCCGCTCGCAGACGAAACACGATACTGGCAAAGCAAAGGTCTGACGCATTACACGCTTCAGTACCACAACCAGTGGCAAGTTGGTGTGGACGAAAAAATATCGATCATTAATGCGTTGGGGATTCGAAGCCAATTCTCGATCAAGAAGAGCGATTATGTTAACCGCTGGGCCGTCCAGTTGACCATCAAAATGAACTGGGGACTAGTGAATGATCTGTAGGCGATTGTTGACAACAATACGCGCATCTCGGGCATGAGTCTTGTTCGTAATAGCTCCTCGTTCTTCGAGATCTTTAACGTTACGATGGAGCAGATGGTGGTCGAGAATGGTGATTTGTCGTCGCCGTTCACGCCAAACCAGGAATTGTTTCGCGCTGCTGTGGGTCCGTACGGATCTGTTGACATGATTTGGACAATGTTCCCACAGGAGCTGGCCGATTTGATTAAGAAGACGAAAACGATCGTGATGCAAGCAGCTGTGGCCTCATCCGACAGTCGCGCGGCGTTCACGGCCAATGCAAATCTCGAGTTGAACGTGTCCCCGAAATTTGGACTAACGGTGGGTGGACTTTCACTACCAGAGCCCTGCACGGTAAGGGTTTTCGATGTCCATGGATGAACCACCAAACGTATTGCAAGAATTCATGTTCCGTGGGAACCATCAATATATCATGAGGCGGTACTCATTAACTGCACTTGGCAATGTCCCAATTCGATCGGCACACAACTAAGTGCTCCAACGTCTTCGCGGATAAACTGGAACGCTTCAGAGTCTTGGTGTTTCCACAAACGCTAAACACGCCTCGACACTAGCGCTCGTCGTTGGAATGGAGCAATAAAACTTCGCGAGGAGTCAAACTCGGAATCCCAGGGCGATGCTGTGTTGTTAACGCAATTTCTCTGCTGAATCTCAGCGACAATTGTGTCGACCTTCATCGTCACCTTTCGACGCTTGGGTGGTTTGGACACTCGCTCAAGCGTATCATCGTCGGACATACACGGCGCATCGTCTTCGAACATGAGACAGAAGTCGTTAGACTCGACGATTGCTTCTAAATAAGCCGTGAGCTCGCGCTTGTGCTTCGGAGTGCCAATTTGCTTGTATCTGAGGTATGGAACTAGAAACTCGGCCACGTGATAGGCATATCCGTCCAGCGTTGCCTCGAACTTCGACTTGTAGCATTTCATGAACACAGTTTTCAGTTGCCGCTTCAACTTGGAATCGGTTTTATCGACGCGCAGATTTTCTTCGAGCATCTTGAATGCCGTCAGCACAAAGGGAAATGTTGGAATTCGAGAGCATTGCAGAAAGTCAAGGATGAATTTTACAGGTTGTAGAAATTAAATGACAACCTCGAACACCTTCCAGTCCAGCTTGTCTAAGAGATGCAACTCGCCGCGAGCCAAGAGCACTGCATGAATGTCAGACTTCGCTGCGACGACTGCCTCGAGCAGGCCCAGAACAGACAACCACCTTGTTCGTACTTCTTGTTTCAACGACGACGAGAGCTTTGGCATCAGAAACGCTTTGCTTAAAATGGTCTTGGCGGACTCAATATTCGATATCACCCTGGCAGGCAGCTCATCACTGGCAATCCAGTCACCACACACTGTCATCAGTTTGTGTGCACAGCACGACACATGATTGTTATAGAGATTGCCAGTGGCAATCATGTTTGATCCACAATCTGTCACGAGGGTCTTGGGCCTTCCCCAGAAATACCATACTTGTCGAAGACTTGTTCCATTTGCTCTTGAATGTTGACAGCAGAAGGTGGCAAATCCACTGGAAAAGGCAGCACACTAATACAGCGCTCGGCCAAGGCCCAACCTTCCATGTAGTGCACAAACATACCCAAATGCCTTGTTTGTGAATACTTGCATGTCCATCCATCGACAGACACGACGAGGCCAAGTGGAGAGCTCTTTCGGACAGTGGAGAGAAGGTCGGCCAACGACTGCACGACGCCGTTGAACATGGTGCCAACAGTGCGGGATATGCTAGTTGAGTGTGGTAGCAGTTCGGCGACGTCGAACACGCTATGATTAGCACCAACCTCCATCATCATTGTCGCAAACGCACGAAAGCCCCGCCCATCAGCCACCGAAAATGGGCGAAGATTCGCCACGCACAGGTTGGTCACAATCTCCATCACATCGCGCTTCACTGACGGCGGCACTTTCTTTTGCTGAACGAAGGCGCGACCAGACGTTTGGTGCTCTCGTTTGACTGTGCATTACTTGAGGTGATTCAATAATGAGGTCGTTCCGTTGATCTTGTCGTAGAAGCAGGCAACGTTCATGCAGTCGATGCACATTATCATTCCAGTGTCGACGTTCGTCGCTCCGTTGACTCTCATAACTCGATGAAAGTGCTTCCACACAGTGGATTTGAGCGTGCGATCTGCATTGGCTCGTAAGAAGACTTGCTTTTCCTTCAGCTCCCTCATGATGGCATCGCTTTCGCATCTTGACGTGGCCATGGTGGTGTGGGCGAACTTGCAAAACTGGTTGTGCGGATGGTTCGCACGCTCGCTGACACCCTCTCTCCGATGCGTTCCATGGGCATTCCATGATTGGTGAAACCATGGATCTGGTTTGTGATTTCATGGCCGAACCACCATCTTCGTTCCATGGATCGCCCCTGGAAAAACCATCCCATGCAGGGCTCTGTTCACGACTGGCAGCCTGCTGTGCAATTCCATCCCGTCCACGCACTACGTTCTCCGGCTGTTCGCGTTTGATCACGGCTGTCAAGCCGTCTCCGAGCTCTTGCGCATCACTCCCTTCCATTACGTGTTTGCAGCGTTGGTTGCACGTGCATTTGACCACAGCGATGTCGACACAATCTGCAGCACTGGCTCGTTGGATATGGAGCGATGCACGGATGCATTCCACAACGCCTTGAAATTCATCAGCGAGTATGTGCCGACAGACCAACAGGACACGATCCACGAGCTTGCACAAGCCGCTCATACCGCTGTGACAGCACTGAATGTCAGCATCATCCAATTTGCCCTGCGTGAGGATGACAGCCAGCCTGACGGCCAGCAGTACAGATTGCTCGCTGAGCCAGTATTGTCCCCAGACAATAATGCTCCGTGGAATGCTTTTGGCTGGTTCCTCGTGCTTGAGTGGGTGCTTGGTCTGCGAGAAGTCGTATCATTTCAGGGAGACAACGGGRAGCTGACAATCTTGTCGTCTTCATCGCTTCCGACTGCCATCGCGCCCAACACGGCCGAKATCACGACGAGTACCGCCATCTATCTGCTGTTGGGCATGAAATACGTGACGTGTGTGCTGGTCGGGGTGGCAATCATGGTCCTCATATATTCCATCATCGACCGGTTTGACGTCGCTGGACTCAACCTCATTGAGTTCAATCGAGTTGCTGGCGTCGTCTGGGTCGGGCGACCGCTCTTGTTCCTTCGCGGGGTTGTCGCCATCTGCATTCTCAGCACGTCGCGCCCCGAGCTCATGGTTGATAACCATTTCAGGTGGATGGCAGACACGTCGCGCTCGTGGATCAACAGCATCCTCACAGCGGGGGAAGCCACGTGGCTGCTCTGTATCGCCCTGGATCTTTGCTGATCTGTCTTCGAGGTCGCATGCTCATTCTGGCACCAGCATGCCACGGTGTCACGTGGCTGGCTGTGGCCAATCTGCAGCTTATCTCGCCCACACAGCACACCATGGTGGTCGATCCGTCGTGTCAGTACGTGGCACTCGAATCGCACATCACGTGCGTCAGCGGTCATGTCCAAGTCGGCAGCGTCACAAGGCTAGTGACCATCTTAATCATCACGACCATCAGCTCCTTTTGCTGCTTTGTGGTCGTTCGCTGCATCGTTCCTTGTGATCCAATGCGCGACGATTGCTGGGCTTTGCCAGGCATCGCCCAAGAAATGTATGCCCGTCGCCTCTGGATCCACGATGGCCACTGGTTCGTTGACCGCGCGTCCGCGGCCATGGCTGGGCTGCCCTCGTGGCATTCTGGCGACAAGACGCACGTCTTTGACATCAAGTCGTGGTCAGCACTCGATGTTCGTCGCTCGGTCACCGCCGGCGCCAACACAAACATCCAGCGAGCCATTTGTCTCCGCAAATTGAAATCCAAATGCAGAAAAGATAATCACAAAGGTCAATAGAGAGTTTTCGCAAACACGTTCGTTCCTGTTTCACTTCAGTTTCGGGGACCCTAATCGCATACCAACCAAGCTGAATTCGCTCTTTCGCACTGTTGCAAGTTTCAGTTCCAATTTGGCGCGATGGAGCGCACCCCCATCTTCACACTCGAGGAAACCGCGCTCGCGGTCGCCGGCATGCTCGTTGTTGCCGATGGCGATGACGAGTGGTTCGTCCACAGCGTAACAAGTGCAGTCCGCAGTGGAATATTCACGCTTCCACCCGTTCCACGTATCGTTGCTCCTTCCAACCAAGCTCTATGGCAGCTGCATGATGACGAAGCACGGCTACGAATGCGGTTCAGTCTTCCCAAGTTGAAGCTGCTCGTCACGGCCTTGCGTTTTCCAGACCAAATCACGACTTCTGAGCGGGATAGTATGGTCGCAGTGGAAGCGTTAGCGCTTGTGTGCCGTCGGTTGGCTGAGCCCATCCGATGGTCAACGTTGGAAACAGAGTTTCAGCGCACGGGGCCCTCTATGTGTCGATTGTTCTACTGCACAGTGGGAATGCTCTACGCAAGTCATCGCCAACGCATTTTCTTCAACGTCACACTTGTCAAGGCGCGAATGCATAAATATTGCGATGCTGTCCGACGCACAGGATCACCACTGCGCACATGCTGGGGATTTGTCGACGGTACCAAGCAGTTCATGTCTCGTCCAGGTCCCCGGTCAGACGTCCCCCATGAGAACCTGCAGCGCTTGAGATATTCTGTAAGACTAGGTGGTGAAAAGTTTCAATTTATCAGCTTGAGATATTCTGTAAGACTAGGTGGTGAAAAATTTCAATTTATCACCATCTAGTCTTACAGAATATCTCAACTAGACGGCATAAATTGGTGTAGCAATTTAAAAAGTTCTGGGTTTGCTCGCGTTGAATCGCCATTTGCTCGCGCTGGATAGCCATTTGTTCACGTTGAATTGCCAATTCCTCACGTCGTAGGTCCCGATCTTCCTTTGCCACCTCCATCTCGGCTTGCAGCTTTTCTCCATCAACTCGAGCTATTGGCGCTTCATTTCCTGGTCGTTGACGCCTGCGCTGATTCGTGCCGAAGTTGAGGCATCGCTACGCTGGGTGATGGTCGAAAAGAATGACTCCATTAGCTGACGCTTTGTTCCAGCTCGGCGTTGGCCCTGATTAGCCCCATCGTTTGAGGACGACGTCGACGACGACTGGGCGTCTTGTGGCGAGCTCTGTGGTGTCGACAGTTCACCAAGGGCCATATCGCGGAGCACGCGACCGAAGGCTTCCAGGCGTGCATTCCTTCCTTGGCGTTGGCTGCCAGCCAGCGCCACACCAGCGTTATGTTCATCCATGCGATGTATGATATCGTCAAGGAGTTCTTCTTTTTCTTCATACTCCTCGGCAGAACCTGAACGTCGCAATGCCTGAGTATTAGCGTCACGACGGTGGCGAACAAGCAAGGTAAAACGTGAATAGCAGGCTTTTCCGTCCTTGTTGACGCCAAAATGCGGTAGCAATCGCAGGGCAGAAGCAATCTGCTCCCAGGCGACCATTACACTGCTCTCCTTCCACGGTTCCACACCGTTTACCTGTCGAAGCATGAGCACATCATCTCCCGCGTTGAACTGCTTGCGGGCGAACACTCTTGACGGCGTCTCCTCTTCCATTCCTTGCTGTTCTCGGAGCAAACTGAACTGCGTCTTGTGTTGAGCCTTGGAAACTGAAATTTCAGTTTGCACTTTTGTGAATGAAGAGCTCTCCCCACGTCGTCTTTTGCAATATTGGGGCAAACTGAACTCAAACAGAAATAGATGCGTTTGCGACAACTCTCTAATGATGTGTCGTCATAATCACTATCTATTTATTTTGTGAGTACAGACCAAATTCTGTACTCAATATTAATATCATGTTGAACCCATGGAAATAATAAAAATATTGCTTCCACGGCCGCAGAACATCAGCACTTCCGCTCTTGACGCACTCAGGACGTGGCCATGGCGTTCGCCCGGTCGCTGATGGCAAAGCTTCCGGGCAGTCTCGGCATGGGCGGCGGCGATGACGTGGACGGCCACCACGCGCACTCGTGGCGCGAGATCGCGGTGCTCACAACAGTCCCCATTGCAGTCAACCTGCTGCTGTCGGCCAAGCTGCGCCACCAAGCGTGGCAGTCGATCAAGCAGCTCCTGGTGGACGAAGACGCCGGCTTCGCGTTCCGGACAATCGAATGCCGTCGATCGTACAACGGATGGGAAGTGACCATCGACGAGAAGAACAAGCGCAATCAAATGTTGCAGAAGGCGATGCTCATGTACCTATCCACGCGGTTGCAACTCGAAGATCGCGACATGATGTTCCAGTTGACGGACAAGCAGGTTGAAAAGCTGAAGCAGCTGGACGCTGTGCAGGCCCCCAAGAAGGACGAGGAGAAATACACCCCGCCATGGGAACGACAGGAGCAAATGCTCAAGTTTGATGCGATCGCGATGAAGCGCATGCGCGTCGGTCGGATGGCGAAGCCGCAGACGTGGATTCCCGTTGAAACAGGCGTGTGGTTCCGCTTGGACGTCGACATTCTTGGTGGTGGTGAGGACGAGGAATCAGCGGGCGCGAAACAGGAAGAAGTCCGGGTGGTCAACACCAAGTTTACGTTGAAGACCAACAAGCCCGATGGTCTGCGGGTCATCGATCAGCTTGTTCGAGACGCGTTTGACGAGTACCAGAACATCGAAGTGACCAAGTTTGCAAACGATCGAGCTCGTTACATGTATGTCCAGCTCATTGAAAAGAAGCAGAAGGCTGCGGCGTCGAGCGACGCGGATGGTGGCACGAAGAACAAGCCAAGCGCAAGCAGCGGGGTCGTGTACAAGCGCTTCACGCTGGGCGATGAGAAAACATTCCGCAACATCTTTTTCGAAGAGAAAGACTGGCTCATTCGCCTGGTTGATCAATTCACGACACGCACGGGCAAGTTCGCTATCAAGGGGTTTCCGAACAAACTCGGACTGCTGTTGCATGGTCCACCTGGCACGGGCAAGACCAGCATCATCAAAGCGTTGGCGCATCACACCAACAGACACGTCGTAGCAGTCTCGCTGAGCAAGATCAAGACCAATCAGCAGCTGATGAATGAGATGTTCGACCTCCGCTTCCAGGTCTGCGGCATGGAGATGCCCATCCGCATGGAGTTTAAGGACGTCATCTTCGTGATGGAAGACATCGACTGCGCGTCCAACCTCGTTGAAGCTCGCACCGAGTCACAGGCTGCCCAGAAGTCGGAAGACGACAACATATTAGGGGAGCCCAAGGATGACGATGCCCTCACGTTGGACGGACTGCTCAATGTGCTGGACGGCGTGATCGACACGCCCGGTCGGATCGTGATCATGACGACCAACCACCCGGAGAAGCTAGATCCATCGCTCATTCGCCCCGGCCGTATCAACAAGAGCCTTCTGCTGAGCTACATGACGGCCCATCAGATCTGCCTCATGCTCGAGTACTACTTCAAGACGCCATTGACTTCCCAACAGCGTGAAATGATCGATGGCCTCAACCAGCAAATGACACCAGCGCAAGTGGAGGAATTATGCGCCGAGCACGGCAATGTCGACGCACTTCTCGCTAGTCTCCAGAAGTAGAGTGTCTGTAAGAACAAGATACCTCATTTGCCGATCAGCTGGACTGGTTCAAGTGCACTAATTTTAAATCTGAATTTGTACTTAGTCATCTTCACTCAAATCAGTGATTTGCGTGAATACAACTGCAGTAAGTACACATTCAATTTTGTTGCGTGATGTGCAAAATATTTCTGGATTTTCTTTACGGAAATTTTCTATTTTTTCAGCGATCCATCAGAGAACGCGAACCCACCTCGGAGCCCGAAGATTTCCATCAATCATCAGTCGTCGTCATTCATCAATCGGACACGTACGTGATCGCGACCATGTTGTCCTGTGCAGCGCACTCGTCGGTGACAGCAACAGCAGAAGCGGCTGCTCCAGGCGAGTACATCCGCCCGAAAGATGCCGAAATGTCCGGCGTGCCCAAGAACAACGCCCGCTTCCACCGCAGTCCATGTCCGGCACTCAATACGCTCGCCAACCACGGCTACATTCCTCGAGATGGCAAGAACCTCACGCCAGCATTGCTGAAGCATGCTATTATGGACGTCTACAACATGGATGAGGCTGTGGCCAATCGCTTGGTGGCAGTCTTGCCGCCTTCGTTGACCCTTGCCGACTTGGGGGAGCACGGATTTATTGAGCACGACGCCTCTCTAGTACACGACGACGCGTCCCTCAAGCACGCCCCCGCGCAAGTGAATCCGACACTGGTGCAGGAGCTGCTGTCACACGCGGATGGCTCCGGCAAGATCACTCCGAAAGCGCTGGCGCACTACCGCGCATATCGCGAAGACAAGTGCGCGCAGTCGGACACCAAGTTCACGTTTGGCTTGAAGCAGCAGACGACGGCGTATGCGGAGTCAGCGGCGCTGCTGCTGGTGATGGCGGACTATGACTCACATGAACTGTCAGTTGAGCACGCGCGTTCGTTCTTGCAAGAAGAGAAGCTGCCGGAGACGTTCACGAAGCCACGCACGCCCGTGACGCTAACATCCTCGGTGGTGCTCGCAGCCAAGCTCAAGGCATTGTCGCGGTGGCCTTTTGGCGCATGAGCTGATTGGTCGAGAAGATCTTCTTCTTCATCGTCGTCGTCGAAGTCGTCAAGCAACCAAGTGGAAGGTGATGAGGGTGAATTGATGTGCAAAAACGTCGAAATAAATGAGATAAAATGGGCATCTTCCTCACGTGCTGGTACGGGACAATCCCGAAGTAGAGCTGCTGCCATATGTATGCAGTCTCTTATCACTCATCAGTTGGTAACCCTTACCTGTAGGAGCGCACAGCTCCTGCAAAAAGGAAATGATGCAAAATACAGGTCGATGTCTAAGTGACTTAAAACTGCCTGTCAGTGGAAGCGGAGTGATTACCGTGGACGCGCTTGCTGACATTTATCAACTGACGAGCCCCTTCTTCATTCTTCTTCTTAACCACGCTTGTGTTTCTTCGTGGCATCTCCGTTTCCGGTCCGTGGACCACTCTTGTCGGTCAAACATCTCTTGTGCGAATGGCTGGGAGCGCGGCTGCGTCGAACCGCATGGCGTCGGGAACTGCCAAGCACACCACAAGTCCGGAGGTCACAACAACGGTGACGATGGTGGTCAGTCCAATCGTGAGGAACCTTGTGACGCTCCCAACATGGACAGCACCGGTCGTACACTCGATCTCAGCGTGCTCGGTTGGCCATTCGAGCTGCAGCACCGCGACTTCGACGAAAGTTGTTGCTTGGTGGGGCGAAGAGTCTCGCGACAACACCGACAACAGATCGACGATGACAAACAGCGACCTCGTGGATTTGGATTCGCCCGCTGGGATGATCTGCTTGAACCATGACTGTGATGAGTCCTCCATCCAGACCAAACCGTCAGAGTGGACGATCTGTGGCCGAGACGTCCTTACGACGACACCTGGTAACACCAGCTACGTTCGACCAATCCAGACAACGTCCGCCACACGATTGAACTCGAGCAGGTTAAGCCCAGCTAAGCGCAGGCGATCGATGGTACCGTACAACAGAACTCCACTTACCATGAGGGTCAGCATATCGGTGACGTGGACGGTCAAGACACCAAGCAGATGGAGATGCTGCTTCGAATAATCGACCGGAAAAATGGCGGCATTGTGTTGGGCTCAACCCCACATGAGCGTGAGCGAACCATTGGAATGACACCACTTCGCGCAAGGTACGGGTCCATGCGAGCAGGTACTACCAACTGAACAAGTTGCATGGATCTGACGCGTTCGTCATGATGCTTCTCAGGCGCAACATCACATTTTCGGTCGTATTACCTGCTGTGGTGCGTTGTGCGAACTGGATCACGGACATGTGTAGGGTGTTGTGGGGCATGACTGCTTCATGCACTGTCGCTACCAGCTCTGCGCCGATCTTCTGGTGGCACGAACGGCTGCACAAAGCTGGCCGTTGACTCACGGCATCGTATCTGCCATCGTGAAGAAGTAAAGGTTGCATCGGATGGTCATGGCGAGACTGTGTCAACTCCATGGTGAAGCCATGGGAAGGCATGGACCACAAATGCAGGCGCCCTGAGCTGACACCACATGGCTGATGGGCACGTCGGACTGGCATGGCGACACTGGCGCAGGGAACAGGGCATTTCCTACACGAGTGGCCAGTAACGTAGCGACTGATGTCTCCATAGCGACACGCAGTCGTTGCGGCCAACATTGCGAGGATGAAAGCGAAGACGTACGAGAGCGGCACTACCGACAATGATGTACACGATCATCAGCAGGTGACGCGGGCTCCAATCTGGACTTGGCCACTCATGCAAGTGATTTGCGTCTCCAATGCCGCAAACTCGCAACTGGGCACCACCACCACTCTGTGACCCACTGGGGATGCGAGCTGCAGTCACGGCCAACCATGCCACGAGTGGAGCAAGAGGAGCCGCAGCGTACATGCGTCCCCACGTGAACACCAACGAGACATCAACGAGCACCGTCAGAATCTACATGGCTTCCCCCACACCAACACCAGTGGTAAGCCAAGAATCAAAGGAGTCTTCAAACCATACGAACTGGTCATGCTGTACCAACACAGGTCGTGCAGTGTTTAGCAAGCGGCTCTCGGATGGCGTTACTTCGACTATACAGAACAAAACTATGGAACCTTTTGGCACTTTTCGGTAACAATGAGCAACTATCTCGAACAATTTTCTCCTACGTGGACCACAAGATTTACGATAAATTACAAGCTGCAGAAACGTTTCCGAAAGCTAAAAAGGAGCAAGCACTGACGGTTATCTTCGGACATTCAAAGAAGGGCGCTGGGATGGTTGAACCACGGTCTTCTCCCGAGGCTCGACAAAGATTCGCCTGCCAGCTCACGAGAAATGTTGGTGTAGCTCACGAGAAGTGCTGGTGCCGCCATGAGTACGATCAATAGACAGCAAGCCATATGCGGAGCAGTGTGGTCACGAATTCATGAGCTTGAAGGCATGGATGCGAAGATTGACCAGGCCACAGAGACTTTGGCAACGTTGGTCGAGCAATCAAGCTCCCTCCAGGAGACTATAAGGGAGGACTTGGCAAAATGGTCGATCTCGCGGTGGATCGCAAGGAACTCGAGCCCACAAAGTACCTGGAAGACGACTTCGTGGGTATCTTCAAGTCTGTCATTAGAGCTCGTTCGGTCGCATGAGAATTGGGCGTGTGAATTAAAGTGACGTCGTGTCTATGCAGCAACTCTATCACCGTCCTCGAATTCGTTCAGGGTCACAGCCCGTGTGAGAGTGTGGACCACTGCAAAATTTCATCTTCGATCTCCACGACGCAAGCATGTCAGCAGCTGCCAGAACGAACAACACCAAGCTCCTTTTGCTTCTACTGCAACAACAAGCGGCACGCCGAGCACCACCTCGGTCATTGTCCCCGCCACCAATCCCAGTACTTGCCTTGGACGACGTCGAAGCGAACCGGCGGTTCCGCTTTACGGTGTCTGAACTGAAAGCTCTCGTCGCCGTGTTCAGCTTGCCTCCACAGTTCACCACCTCTGCAGGTGATCGTGTGGACTCTGTTGAGGCATTGGCAGTCGTCTGCCGCCGTTTCGCAGAGCCTTCGCGCTGGGAGGTTTGAGAAGCCGAATTTGGTCGCTCACGTGGATCCCTGTCTCGCGTATTCTACGACTTGATTGATTTTATTGTTCGTCGATTTGCAAGCAAGCTTTCGTTCGACCAAGCCCCGAGTTCTTCGAGAACTCGACTTGTGAGCGCCAACCCTTCGACTTTGCCAGCTCCAAAGTTGAGGCCTTTCGCGATACCCTCGCTCGCTTTCAACAGGCGACACAGGCCAGTGATGCCTTCGACGACGAAATCGACGACGACGAAGTGGAACACATCATCATGAAGGTCACCCGCACCTCGGCACCAGGTCTGAATGGTATTGGCTACGACGTCATCCACAGGTTCCGCACTGCGCTCATTCCAGCCCTCGTCACCAGCTACCAATTCTGCTGGCGGCACGGCCGCATCCCTGCGATGTGAAAAATGGGCGCCATGAAACTTCTGCCCAATTGTGGGAACAAACAACAACCACAGAACTGGCGGCCCATCTGCCTGCAGAACGGCGTGTACAAGATATACGCCTCTATCCTCTGAAAGCGCCTCGCCCGATGGATGGTAGCCAATGACCAATTCTGCCCTTCCCAGAAAGGATTTCGCGACATCTACGGCTGTCATGAACATAACTTCGTCAGTTCCATGCTTATCGACCATGCGCGCCGCAACCGCAAGTCTCTCTACGTAGTCTGGTACGATCTCGGTAATGCCTTTGGTTCCGTCCCAACCGACCTCATCTGGCAGACCATGACGACCATCGGCGTCCCAGCTTTCTTCATTTACCGTTGCTGGGATATATATCGCGACTCATATTACTCTATCATCAACGCAATCAACGGGCAATCTGACCCAATCCACCATCAGCTGCGGGTCTACCACGGCTGCCCGCTTAGCCCGCTATTGTTCATAACTGCGCTGATGCCGCTCACATGAACGCTCCACAACCAGCACGACCATGGTGTGGCCAGGACAATGACATCCACCCGTTCAGCTCCACACCAGAAGGAATCAAGCATCTCCACAAGCTCGTGATCACCTTCCTCACTTGGACCGGCATGCCCGCCAATCCAGAGAAGTGTGCTTCACTGGCGATCCAACCCGACCCAGCCTGCCGCAACAAACTCACCAGCATCGACCTTGGCCTCCATCTCGACGACGAACCAATCCCAGCGCTCAACCACTCGGCCGACTACAAGTACCTAGGGTTTAAAGACGGCTTCAACCACGGCACCAAACGACACAGCCTGACCCCCACGCTGCTCGAAATGAAGCGCCAATGTGCTCAACTTCTCCGATCCGGCCTTGCCCGTGGAAATCACCCGCAGCATCAGCACCTATGTGTATTCACAGGTAAAGTACTTCCTGCCCCATGTGCGCGCATTCGCAATCCAGCTGAAGACATTCGACGACTTTCTTCGCAAAGGACTACGCCACCTACTTCGCCTGCCCAACAATACGACAAACCAACTATTTTACGCACCCACGAGCGCAGGTGGCTTGGGCTTCATTCCGCTTGCTGAGCTTAGTGCTGCCGCGCAAGTTGCCCACGCGTGGAAGATGCTACACTCCGCTGACACGACCGTCCAAGCCATCGCCAGGAATCAAGTCATGCAAGCTATCCAGAAACGCTACACACTCGATGTCTACCACTGGAACATGCGGGAGGACGTGTTGATCGAAGCCTTCCTGAACTCCGAGCTACACCGATCGCCATTCGCCACTCCCAAGGGTTCACACAGTGACATCGACAGCTTGTGAATCAGCGTCCAAGCCTTCCTTCGTCAACTCAACCTCAGCTCCTAACCACGCCTGCGCTCGGCGACACGCCAGCACAGTCACTCTAGATCCTGCTGCCCCCCTCAACCGAGCCGTCACCACCAAGAACATCATGCAAGCGCTGCCCAAATTGTACAGGGAGAAACACCTACAAGAATGGGGCCGCCAAGGCGACCAGGGTCGGTCGATCCGCACGCACAAAGGAGCGGCCAACCGCTTCCTCCAGTGCGAGACTGATCTCACGGACCGAGAAGGTGTCCCCTCCCGGAATATTTCCGTTTGTTATCGTTCGTGGGAGGACTTTTTCATTGCTTGCCACGTGGTCAATACGTGGTTGTCAACCGTAGTTAATACGTGGAATTATGTTACTACAAAACGTAGGCTATAGTGGTGCCGGTTATTTTTTGTATATTGTACTGTAAGTCGTATTATGCGACTTACTGTATTGTGGCTTGCAGAAATTTTGGTCGTGAATTTGGTTTCATAAAACCACGCATGGTACCACTAATTGGTAAGGATATGCACATGCCAGAAATCCAATTGCAATTCAGCGACATCTCCACGCCATTCGTTGGCAAACCCACGTGCCACGGAGGCCTTCACAGCCCATTTTGCAATGTCGGATGGACAGCAGCCGTGTCCCGAGTTGCCGCCAGAGCTCACTGCTTCGTTTTCATAAACGCTCGTTGTCGCGGATGGTCACACCATTTTCCGCCAGAAGTTGATGCGAAAACTCGGCGACATGCGAGAGAACACGTGGCCAGCAGATGCACCAATACTCCTACGTCCCAACGCAAACGCGTTCCAGAGTCGATATGAAGCCATGCCAACTGGGGACGAGGAATTCAGGGGTGTACTGACCAAATTGTGGCGTTTTGCTGTTCGACGCAAACATGGGTATGTATTGCTCTTCGTTTCTGTGATTCACGTGCAATATCTCACTCGATGTTCCAGACACGCCGGCTTTACGCTCGAAGTCTTTGTGCATGCACAGCGTGTCAGCACTCAGACCACCATCCGTCGCGCCACTGAAAGTAGGATGGCGACATCAGCGGCACTGATCAGTGACCACCTGGGCCACACCAACACCACTGATCGAAAGGGCGATGCCCCACGTCATTATTGGGCTGTTACTCATGCGCGGCAGCCGGAAGGTACTCCGATTGGGCCACCGTCGAATACAACATTCGAGCAACTGCAGGGAGTTGAATAATTGCAGCGCGATCTCGATTCAAGTGCTGCTGCTCCAGAGCTCGAGTACATCACGGTGCGAATATGTTTGAATGACGGGGTCGTTCAACTGCAATTGAATCTCTCAGATCTGCGTATGGGCCTGGGGCTCCCCAACTACAGCTTGTATCGGCCATTCACGTCCTCCAAATACCCAGCAGTGGGCCTGCTGCACCAACAGTCAAAATGCGCGATGTAGATCACGAATCTGGTGATGTTGAACTCAATGAATTTATTGCATAAGAAGCTGCTCACGGCTCAATGTCAGCTGCCCATAGCCACAATGCTGATAGAGTTTTCCGTCTTTCTCTATATTTATGGTGCAGTTCTTAATCGCCACATTGATGGTACGCTCTCGGTCAAATCGAAATGCAAACGCAGAATACCTACGCAACCAACTCTTCAAAAGTGAGAATCCAAGTTCAATCGGATTCAAATGGGGTGCATACGGAGGAAGAAATAGCAACAACGCGCCAGCACTGTGAACCAGCTCCTCTAATTCGCTATACATGTGAATTTTGGCATTGTCAATAATGACAACAGACCGTGACAACGGCCAAGGGTTCAACAGTAGCGCGCTGGTCTCGCGAAAGACTTGATGAAATTTGACGCGATCAAATGTGCCAGACGTGGTTCCTCACGCCATAAAACCGTTGATGTCCATAGCGACGAGAACGGACAGTCTATTGCCGCGGCTGAACGGAGTGTTGACAATAGCTGGTGTTCCTCTCATGGACCACGCGTACCGACGCATTACGTCTCGTCCGTCTTTTGCCGTTTCGTCCACAAAGACATGTTGTTCTGGACCACGGTAGAACGCCTTCAGTTTGTTGAAACACGTCAATATCTCAGCTGGAACGGATTCTCTGGCTCGTTTCGTAAGACCCTTGCGTGTTAGCTGGATATCAAAGCGCAGGCTTCGACATATCGGTGCCGTAGATACGCTTTCCAAGCGAAAAAATTTCTCGCGAATCGCATCACGAAGCTCCTCAAGGTAGAAGCAGGGGTGTGCCACCACGTAGGATCGAACAAACTCGATGCACTCTGGTGGGCAGTGACTTGACTTTCTTGTGTACTGCTTTGGCAATACGTTGCCATTTGTCTGGAATTGCCGATACCAGCGGAGAATAGACTGAACGGAGACGTCAATGACTTGACCGACATGGCGTATCTCCACACCGTATATGTATGTAAGAACGATGGCTCTCCATCGCAGGTCTGTGGATGCCGTCATCGGGTTGTATTGCCGTCGTACGATAGACTCACTTGTTTGGCACTTCGCAGAGTGCCAAACGCACCACGTTCGCGTAAAGTGGCGCCGCGACCATCCATGTAAACAGCAAATCAACGACCGATGCGTTCATGCTCACCACAAGTCCACGATCATCGGCGTGGATTTAAGTCTCAAAACAACGCGCAAAAGTGTTAACGCCATGATTTTCCATTCGCACACGCCAAAATCCCTGCAACCCATAATACAATATACGACTCGTATATTGTATGTATACTAGACCCCGCTTGCATGAACAAGCCTCCTACGCAAGCGCACTCTTTCTTTAAAGCGACCAAGTGCCGGCGCTGAAGGTTTGTGAGTACTTTTGAGCAGACTCAATGAGCACCATCCTGAATATTGACCTATTTGAAGGCCATAATACACCGCCACCGCTCATGCACCAGCGCCAAGACTCAGCACAGCAGCTGCCTGGAAACGGGCACCGTCGGTAAGATTGCTTCAGTGAGTACAAAACGCAAATAAAGGGAATATTGTATTGACTTAGTTAAATTGGAGGCGATACGAAATTGTGGATTAGCCTGAACAGCGTCCATCGCTGCCATCAAGCAAATCTCTCTTGGGCATTGCGCTGTGAAAGAGTGGCTGCTGAATCCAGACGAACGAGCAACAGAAATTGCACAAGTGGTCGATGCTTTGGCGGCGAATGTGTCGACTACTAATGACGATTGCCTTATGCAATCTCGCGGTCAAGTGGGATGCGGCCTGTTTAAGGCCTTGGGTGTGTCATATCGCTGTTTCAGTTTTCTGCGCACTGACAAAGAGAACTCCTTATACGATCGGAACTGGCAATGATGCTGCTGTCGTGTTTATGACAACACATTGCGTCATATGAACTCGCAATCGTAATATCACAGGGTCAATCGAGAGCTCTCCAACATGCGCATTTGCACTGCATCGTGCAGTGACTTTGTCACATCGCAATATGCAGAGTAGACTTGATGATACTATTAGCAATAGCATTGCAAATTTAATAACCAGTTTTCCAGTCACCTACCATAACTTATGATAAGAACACAATCTGACTTTAACACTGCGCAAGACCTTCATAGTTGTTTTCGGGGTCTACTGGCAGGAAATACAGTCTGTGAATGTACACACATAAAATATGCACTGATCCCAGATCTAACATAGCAGCTGTCCGTGCAGCAGGCGACGCATCCGCAGCGCCGGCATTCAACGGTATCTGTGAAGCTGCATTAGCCTGTCATCTCCTCCAGAGTAACTTGGGTCATGGGACATTTGGCGGCCGAGCTCTACGCAGTTTGTTCTAGTGTTGAGCTGTGTCGGCGAGATGTAGCTGTGTCATTCCTGGAGCTGGTTGCTTTGCTTAGCTACATCGCTTTCTTGCAACCTGTTCTTGGCATACAACTCGCGCAGTGATATCGCTTGCTGGATATGCGGTGGCTTTTCATCGATTCTTCGCTCGGTGCGGTCGATCGTCATACACGACCACAACTTGATATCCAGAACATACAAGTGCCGCGGACTTCGCCAGCTCACAAGACCAGCCATAGCAGCAGACGCCCGATCGATGCACCAGTCCGATCCGTAGATCCACTCGCTCTGCGCATACATTTCTTGGGCTATGCCTGGCAGCGCCTCTGCGTCGGATCGCATGGCGTCCGGCACAGACAAGCACACGACAAGCACGTAGCACACGGTCACCAAAACGATCGTGATCAGTCCGATCGTGAGCAACCTGGTGATGCTGCCGATGTGGACAGCTCCGCTCGTACACTTGATTTGGGTGTCGAGCGCCGTGTACACACACTCGGGGCGCACAACCATCACGTGCTCGGGCGGTAGCACGAGTTGCAGTCCGGCGACGGTGACCCACGTGAGCAGGTTGGTTGATGGTGCCAGCAGCTTCATCCGGCCACGTGACAGCACCTGTAGCAAATCGACGATCACAAACAGCAACCACGTGGCTTCGCCCGCAGTGATGATCTGATTGAACCATGACTGCGACGTGTCTTCCATCCAGACCAATGCATCGGACTGAACCAGCGCCGGACGAGAGGTGCTCAGGATAGCGATGGCAACAACACCTCGCAACACTAACAGAGGACGTCCAATCCAGACGACCCCAACCACGCGATTGAACTCGAGCAAGTTCAGCCCCGCCAAACGGAGGTGATCCATAGCACCGTACAACAGGACAACGCATGCAACAACGGTCAGCATCACGGTCACGTACATCGTCAAGACACGAAGGCAAATAGAGATGCTGCTTCGAATCTCCACTGGATTCGGTGCCATTTTGTTGGGCAGCACGGCACCCGACATCAGAGTGAGCCTTCCCTCATCTCCCTCAAATGACACGACTTCGCGCTGACCGAGCGTCCACTCCAACAGATACCACCAGCTGAACACGTTCCATGGATCCGACGCGTTTGTTGAGATGATCGGCAGGCGCAACAATGCATCTTCTGTCGTGTTGCCAGCGGTGGTGCGTTGTGCGAACTGGATGACAGACATATTGAGGGCCAAGACAGCTTCACGCGCTGTCGCCACCAACTCAGCAATGCGTCCACGATCATCACGTGACACGAACTGCTCTACAAATTGTAGGGCGCGAACCAGTCCTTGGCTGCAGGTGTTGCCGTCCGCGGTGCCGATAGTGCAATGGTCGGCCATGGCTGACACGTTACCGCTCACTGCCTCGGCTGCTAGTGCTGAGAGCACAAAGTAAACGCGATCGACGTACCATTGGTCCACCATCAACAATGTGCACACATCGTCGAACAAAACCTGCTGGCCGACGTACGGTAGCGTTGGCAACGATCCACCGCACAATGGGTTGCCACCAGAGAACGACCAGCCACCACCAATCCAACTCGAAGGCGACATCGTCAGCTCACTCGAGTCGATAACAGTCAAGTACGCACTGCGAGCGTTGTCGGAAGTGGTCGCAGCGCGAAGCACCACCTCTCGAACTAGTGACACCAAATCAAAGAGCGATTGCGGCACAGGAACCCACAGCATGTCCACAGACCCAAACGGACCTACCGCAGCACGGAACATCTGAGCTGGAGCCGACGTCCATGATGCTGCGTCGGCTTGTGCACCGAGCACAAGCTGCTCCATGGTGATATTCTGATGCCCGTAGAAAGTGCTCGCATTCCGTACGAGACTCGTCCCCAACGCACGCGAACTGTCGCTGGTCACCGCCGCCAGGTCATTCGCAAAGCCCCAGTACATGATCTGCGACGTCTGAAGTCGCGAACGGCTCTGGTAGTTGATGCGCTTGATGGTCAACGGATACCCCACTCCGAACGCGTTCACCACTTCGATCTGCTCGTGCACACCGATCTGCCGTTGGTTGTGGAACTGCAGTGTGTAGTGCGTCAAGCCCTTGCGACGCCACAGTGCAGCCTCACTCTCCAACGACTCGAACGTCACCTTCTGAACGCTTGTCACGAACTCGACACCACCATCCAGCGTGCTGATCGCAGCCAATACAGCGCGATCGAGCTGCTGCTCCAATGGAGCTTCTACGCCCCACCAGCGCACATTCCGCAATAGACTCTCGAGGTACACAGCAGCATTGGTGGTGTACGACCGACGGCACCGCTCCGCGCGCTCCTCGGTGTGCGCTAAGCTCCAGCGACGGTCAAAATCGACCCAGCAATACTGCGTGAACACGCCTGCGGCGTCCTTGGCGTTGATCGATCGCAGTCCTTGGATGCCGTCTTCAATGCGCGTGAGACGGCCGTATTGCAGCGACCGCGCGTAACTCACCGGAAACTCGATGCTGGAGGCGCTTGGCGTGTATGCAAACTTTGCATCGGTCAACTTTACCGTCTTCGTTGTGTTCACATCCTGCACTATGCTATTGAAGGCAGCCGCAACGAACGTGATGCCGCTGGTTGCGTTGAACTGCGTCCAGAGGAAGTCATTGTGAAGCACCGACGTGGCCGTTGACAAGAATCGCACACTGCCGAGCAGCGTTGCTGCCAAGTAGAGCATGCCGACGACCATGGACGACCTGGAAGTCGACGTGAACAGCGCCGTCAATTCTTGTAAGGCCCGCGGTAGACATCCACAGCAGCGCCACATCTCAGCGTTGGCTGATGTCACTGCTGTCGCTTCACGGCGCTGGGTGCCTGGACCAACGACATCGCCCATACTCTCGCCGCAACCGATCGTTTCCTCGACTGCACGGTCAGAGGTGCCGTTGCAAAATAAAGGCAGGTTGATAAAAAAGAAACAGAATATGTAGATGCCGATAATAACAGGACTGCCAACGCTAGTTTCGGAAAATATCTAGATCTCTGATAGTCAACCGGTGACAGCCAAGCACTTGGTCGATGGGTGGATGGAGAAGATGTTGATCATGACCGACCACGCCAGCGCAAACAGGAAATAGAAGATGGTGAAGGCGCCCATGGCCTTGCTGCTGCCGCCCGTGCGCTTGAGCTCCTGGGTCTCAGCCTTCTGGCGAGGCAGCAGCGGCAAGACGAGCAGACTACTCAGCTTTACGGCATACGAGATGATGATGGTGTTGGTCACGTCCATGCAGACGTGGTGCGGTGTCGGTCAAAAATGTCGTGGTTCCAGACGTCGAACATGCCGTCGACATTTTTCTGGAGCGTCATGGTAGGTGGAGCACCCAAGTTGGCTACCGTGGTCATGAGGCCGTACATAGCGCCTTCGTTGCCTTCATCAGCCAACTCAACAACGACGTACGTGGAGATGACGAACGAGATCGCGGTAGGGACAGTCTCGACGATCGGAACACCGAGCCAGAACCACTGGTTGCGTACCACATCCCATGTCGTGCACATGGTCACTACCGAGTCGATGCCCAGCACAATGAACAGCGTGTACACCTGCATGGATCACCAGCTCCAGTGGAGACCGTACTTGCCTGTGAGCACGAGAGTGACGACGGTGATGATCGTGCCAACGACACCGAGGACGTTGAGGTTGAAGTTGGTGGCCTTGACCCAGTACACGCAAAGCGCCTTCGAGGACGTCCCATGTCTTGACAGCTTCGTAGCCGTCGTTGTCAGCAGTCTTCTGCATGGTCGAGCTCACGTACGATGTGCGCTCGACCAGGTCAACCTTGGCGATTGACGTCATCCTGGACTAATGAGGTGGGAAGCTTGGGGCCCGCGCTGGTGGATTGAGAAGTGAGTGATAAAGCATGTTGCGGGCAGACTTGAGCGGGATGAGCAGGGCACCCAGGAATCGAAGCGAGCGCCCATGATCGGAAAGTGGTCAGGGCGATGGCGAACACATCAGTGTCTTGTTGAACACACAGAGATCAGCTGGCAGCTGGCAGCTATGTGGGTGAACAAAGATCGCAACGTTGTGCGGTGCTCACCCTGGACATGGTCACAAGCAATGTCTGGCATGTTGAAGCTCCCTCTCGAACGCCAGCTGCAGCCTTGCCGTCACCGAGGGATTGACGTGCTGGTGCTCCGTGCGGTGGCCCAACTACTCGACAACACAGATGAGTCCCTTGATAATGACAACCTGCAACGTCATCGAGGTCAGTTGTGTTGGGTCTTCAATGCTCGGAGAGAAATCGCTCGCAGGATGTGGTGAGGGGGCGTTCGCACAGCAAGCCGTTGGTGATCGGCATTCACCATCGACCACGTGTTGACGTTGAGCACTTGCGTCATGCCTTTCAAGCGCAAAGACACCAGACCGACCATCAATGCGGACGCGCGGTCAACATACCAGTCACCATCGATCACCCAGTGCTTCCTCGCGTACAGTTCCTGAGCAATACCAGGAAGCGACACGCCATCACGGCGGACGACGTCACATCGACAGCGCAGGAAAGCGAAGAAATAGGAGACAACGGCACTGCCAACGATGATGTACATGATCATCAGCAGGCGACGCGGACTTCCAACCTGAACTTGGCCACTAATGCACGTGATTTGTGAATCCAACGCCGCAAACTTGCAATTGGGTTGCACCACCATCGTGTGTTGCACTGGTGATGCGAGCTGCAACACACCCACGGCCAGCCACGCGAGGAGTTGCGCAACCGGAGCCACAGCGTACGTGCGGCCCAGCGTGAACACCACGAAGACGTCGACCACGACCGTAAGAAGCCATGTGGCTTCGCCAACGCCAACGATGGTGGCAAGCCAAGAGTCTGCGACGTCTCCGATCCAAACGAAGTGATCGTGCTGGACTAACACTGGTCGTGATGTGCTGAGCAAGCAGATGGCCACTAGACCACGCAGTGCGAGCAACGGACGTCCGACCCAGACCACACCCACGACGCGGTTGAACTCAAGCAGATTCAGTCCTGCCACTTGGCCACGAGTCAGCACTGCATAGACCAACACAGCAATCGCGACCAAGCTGAGCATAGCTGTGATGTACAGGATGACAACGCGGAGACAGGTTGCAATGCTGGACGACACTTCAGACTCATCGACCTCGACGTTGATCGACGCCATTCGCGACGACATGAGCACCAATGTTCCTTTGTCGCCTTGGAATGACACAACTTCACGGTTGCCGTTCACCCATTCGAGCAGATACCACCAGCTGAAGACACTCCATGTGTCGTCACTGCTTGTTGGCATCACCGACTCGACCAAGAGCGATTACTCGCCTGTAGTGCTGTGCTTGGCAAACTGCATGATCGAGAGATTGAGTGCACGCACAGTTTGCTGCGTAGAGTTCGCTAGTCGCTGGAGGTCTTGTTTTGCTCTCGGAGACAAATACGTGTTCGTGAACCGAATGGCGTTGATCAATCCCGTTGCACAGGCTTCAGTGTCGGTGGTGCCCACACTGCACAACAGCTTGAGGGTGGCGTGGTCAGCCGAGTTCACGGACCCGCCAGCGACAATGCTTGCCAGCACAAACGCAAAGCGGTCGACCACCCACGCGTCTGCCACTGGTGCCTTGCACGCGTCATCGAACGCGAATTGCTGGGCCACAAACGACACAGCGGGCAGGCTCCCACAGTACGGGCTGCCGCCACTGAATAGCCATGGACCGCGTGTCCACACCATTGGTGCGACGGTCAGTGCGGCCTCAGGCCCAATGGCCACGTATTGCGTTCGCGCTTCCTTGCTGGCAATAGCCGCTTGAAGGATTACCTTGCGAGCCATCGTCACCAACTGGAACAACTCGGGTGGGAACATCGTCCAGATCATGTCGATGGAACCGAATTCGCCGATAGTGTCGTGTAGCAGTGTGTCCTGTGGCAGCATTGGCCAGGAAATGTCACCGTCTTCGACCAGAATTTGCTCGAGTGTCATATTGTGCAGCCCAAAGAAGTTGGACGAGTTGCGCACAAGGCTAAAGCCAGACATGCGCGTGTTGCCGTCCACCACAGCCCACAGGTCGTTGACGGGGCCCCAGTACAGCTTGGTGCCTGTTTGGACATGTTGCCACTCGACAAACCCAGTCTTCTTGATCGTCACGGCGCTGTGTATCCCCAACGCATTTACCACGTCGACGTGTTCGTCTGCTCCGACCTGCCACATGTTGTGGTACTGCAGTGTGTGGTGCGTGATGCCATGGCGGCGCCAGTGCTCGGCTTCGTCCGCGAGTGGCACCGAACCATTCATCTGAATGCTCTGCAGGAACTCTGGCCCGCCAGGCAGTTCGCGAAGTGCGTCACCGACACCACGATCGAAGAAGCGGCCCCATGTCGTATAAAATGCAGCCCAAGGCAGGTTCCGCAGCATGCTCTCCATGTACACAGCACCATTGGTGACATGTGAGTGCAGACAGCGCTGGGCACGAGCTTCGGTGTGCGCTACGCTCCATCGTCGCTCGAAGTCGACCCAGTAAAGACGTACGCGGATCGATCGGCGTCTGTGCCTCGCCAACCTGCGATGCTGTCTTCGATGGTTGTGAGGCGGTCATACTGGAGCAGTCGCGCGTACGTGGGCGAGAACGATAAGTCTGGCAAAGCGACAGCTGGGTCGTTGACGGTGGCAAACATGGCGTCCGTGAGGTGGAAGGATGTGGCCAATGTGCCTCGACCGTGGACAACGCTGTTGAAAGCATCGGCCACGAACACGGCCGTGCCGGTGGCGTTGAAGCCCACCCAGAGCAAGTCATTCACCAGCACCGAGTCAGCCGTGATGACGAAGTAAGCGCTGCTCACTATCGTCACAGCGAGGTAGAGCAGCCCGATGGCGACCAGCCATGGCCGGCTCACCTTGAAGGAGAGGACTTGGGCAGCAAGGACCAAAGGCGGAGACGGTCTGGGGCATCAGCTGGTGGTGCCACTGGCTGATCGCTTGACAGGCTGGACTTGTACGGCGCTACCAATACAGGACGGCGAGGCATCGGAACGTGCGTGGTCGCCGCCGCTGGACCTGAATGCGCTTGGTGAGTGCGGTGTCGTCGCGTCCCGAAACGACACCAGACAACCGCCGCGCAGAATATAGATATTGCACAAAAATATTGGCAAATAAATATACGCGTCGGTATGTCGGGTGAAGTGAGGTGCCAATCATTCGCTTGCAACGATAACGATGGTGCGTGCGGATGTGGAACGTCAGGTTGATGAGCGCATTTATCGAGCACTTACTTGGGCTGCGTGCACAGAGCGACGGAAGATCAGATGCGGAAGGCGAGTGGGATGACATGGCCATTGTGCGGGTATGAGCTGCAATGGCACTGGGTGGAGAGCGAAGCAGCTGCTGATGTCTGTTCCGATGACAGGCCTTCGAGGACGCGCTGTCGGATCAACGCCATCGCGCGGAGAAGAAGCCGTACGTCGCTGACTGATTGCCGGTGTTTATCTGAATGGAGCTGGTGCTGATTTGTTGGCTTACATTAGCAAAGCGAAGCAGCAACGACAGGAACGACGCCGCGCACCGTCATATCGAGAGACGGAGTCGCAATTCGACAGCGAAGAGGACTACACGCACGTGAACAGCGCACACGCCAGTAATGGTCTCAACAAGAAGGCTGAGCAGTCACCAGCGCGTGTACCGCGTTACCCGACGTCAGGTGGAGCAGCTGCAGCGACGCCATCCACGGCAGCGTATCCTGACGACGTGTACCAAGCCGCGTACGCCCATGCTTTCGCTCAACTTCAGGCGCAGTACCAGCCGCATCAACCTGTACAACCTCCAAGCTGGTCAAAGATGCCACAGACAGGATTCATGCCCACGCCGTCGATGATGCCGATGCCGGGCCAACCACCGATGAACGCGCCCTGGGCAATGCCACCAACGGGTTATTCACCGCAGCCACCGCACCTGCCGCATGGAGCGTCGGATGACGCCCTTGCGAGTCTGTTGCTGTCGTGGTACCAGTCTGGATATTACATGGGTCGGTATCAGGCAATGCGCGAAATGCGTGGTGCACCTCATCATATGTGAATATAAACGCGTCAGGGACAAATTGGTTATGGGCTTCTGATACTTATTGGCGACTGTCGTGGAACTCCAAACCGTGATTCGTGTGCATGATACTATGCAAAGCAAAATAAAGATCGTGGGTGGCTGATTAAGATAGAAGTAATCCGCTTACCTCCACAATGCCTCTGCTTGAGTCTCTGTAATTGCTCCTTGGGCAAGGATCATGATCTCGCCCTGACTGAAGCACAGCAGCGTCATTCAAACTGCCAAACATAAAGTTGCATACAATTGCAGCGTACCTTTTACTCATGAGATCGTTGAGCCCAAGGCGATGGAGTAGCGATTGAGCAGCAAGAGGATTGAGCACTTGCGTCGACGTCAAGAAACGCTCGTGCTGTGATTCGTCTTCCAACAGGAAAGGTCGCTCATACCACATTCGCGGAAGAATGCGGCGCTCGTTTGCTGCAGAGTCAGCACAAGCGTCGACGATACGCCGGATTAGACCCGCACATTCTGTCGTCGTCGAGCTAAACAAGGGCAAGACGTTTTATCTCTGATTTGTTGTTGCAACAAACACAACGCTGCCATACCACAAAAACGTTCGAATCTGCGATTTGAAGTGGACAAGAGCTGCGAGAAACGCGTGCATGTTGGTCTCGTGCGTGGAAGAGCAGCCTTTGTCGATATCCATTTCTGTTGCATCAGATATCTTAGATCAGTTCACGTTAGCACGTCTTGATTCCCTTCGTACCAAAGACAATCGAGATGTTGTGAAACTGGTATCAAATCGACATCAGATTTTCAGCGCGCGAGAAGTGCCCTCGAGTTTGATGAGGTACAATACCTGTGACTCCGTCGCTGCTAGTCGGTAGGTTAACTGCTTCATTGTTTCCTCATCTATGACACCTCAGAATACGTTTGCAGCGCGCAGAAAGTCTGTAGCGCTCTTACCAGCAAATGTATCTTGGTCAATGATGCAGATCCCATTGATTTCGTCGACTACCAGGCTTATTGGTGTTTGATAAGCCCGCTCGACAATAGATACGTCATGGTCTGAGCAAAGCTCTTCCAACAGTTCTTCCTACACATGTGCGTGAATACCAGTCGGTAACGCTGCGATGAGTTGTTTGCACCTTCTTCAGGAAGTCTTCCGAACATATGAGCCGGACAGCCGCCAAGTCTGCTGGTGGAATTGCTGGGGTCTTGTCGCTATCTCGGCAACTCGTGTCTTGAATGTAGCTTGACTGCGCGACCATGGAGTTGTCGAAGATCGGGCCATTGATCGTCCAATTGTCACGAAGAGCAGTAACATGAACGCAGCCCAGCGATTTGCGGTACTTTGGACTCATTAATATTCTCCTGATGAGCTCTGATGACGCCAAAGTGCTTCCTTTTTCCTCACACACGACAGCGATTCTGGAATCCACGAGCATATGTCAACTACTGTTCGAAAATTGACGAACAAAGTCACTTACTTGAGAGTGTAGATCCACAATGCTTGCCGGAAATGGGTTGCGTCTTCAATCATTCGTTGATGGGTAGTAGACGATGGGCTCAACTTTGCACTTCTCAGTCGACTCTGTAGTTGACTAATCACGGCCGACAACTTTTCCAACGATACATATTTCAATGAGTTTAATGAGGAGCGCGGGTCGAATTTCAGCAGCTTCACCCGCAACAGCTCCCAGATTGCTGGTCGGCAAAGTTTGTTCGCAACTTCTTCCCTCGTTGACATTGCATCGTCTCCGGGCTCAGGACTGTCATCATCTGGAACGGTCATTACTGTTGTGGAAGCACCCACGAAAGCTGAAATAAGTTCATCTGTTGCCACTGGACGCTGATCTGTAGTAAATGTGTAGTCGTCGTGAATGGTGCTCTTCACCAGGGTTTCAGTCGCGATTGGCATTGGAATGATCGACGGGCTCGATGGCAGTCGCGCTTCTGAGGCATCACAGCACTCACGATGCTCCGTAGTGGCGTCAAGACTATTTGTCGCTTCATTGGGAGTATCTTGCTTGACTTCTTGGGCAATGTCTTCTCTATACTCGCACAAGGCGTCTTCCGTAATGTTGAGGCACCAGATGGGCATCAATCGCATAGCTACCCCTTCTATGGATGATGATGGGAATATTGCTGGAGAGCGTAGCACGTTGACAACAAAAGAGTCGCAGTGATTCTTGAGGCGATCAAGTGCGTTCCTAACTAATGACTCGTCTCGATCCAACACAGCCATCGGTAACTGCACCTGTCTGACTGAATCGTCGCAATTTTCCCCATCGATGTGCGCATCATCAAAGTCAGAAGTCTTCGCTTCCGTCCAGATCGGATTTGTATGGCTATCCTCGCCTGGCAGCCACGATTTCACGTTGAGACGCACCATGGCCTTATATATGTTTCGCGCTTGCTGAAACAAGCGGACACAGGCAAGAGTTTCGAGCAAAGGTTCTTGTGGTACGCGCTGTAGCATTAGAGGTCGATTCGGGGAATTCACGTCGACGCCACTTGGTCTAAGATCGTCGCGCGATTCTGGAACACCTTCTTTCCAATCTTCCGTCGCCCAAGCTGGCTGATCGACTTCATTGGGACCATTGAAGAGATCGAGGCATTGGCCGTTTATGGTCACTGGTTCTTGGAAGTTCAATCTCTCTGCGATCGTTTTGCTCGCTATTTGCAGGCTGTGTACGATCGATTTTTTATTCTCGAAGTCCGAGCGGTCAAGCTTGAGGCAATACGTTTCCAGTGTCCTTTGCGGGCGAGAGAGCAGCAGAGGCGTGACCGGTTCACTGGATGGCTTGCTGGGGCCACTGCGGAATGAATTCTCGAATTCGGCATATTCCCTAGCTTCGTGATCGCTGATTGCTCACAGAAATCTTAGTTCAGCAAGGTATTGTGCGCGCATACTGCGTAAAGATAATCCCAATACCTCGCCAGCCTGGGCTGTGCATCAATTGCACAGCTCGTGTCGCTTGACAGCAGCGCTTCCAGGAATGTTCTACTGCACCGCGTAATGGAGGCCCAGGTTGCTCCAGAAAATTCCAAACCTCCATCGATATCGATTCGATGCAATTCAAGTCGCTGCTGCTGGTGCATCGACGCACGGGCCAACTGAGGTGGCTGCATGTCGTTTTCTTCGATGTCCGCATAGTCCGTCAACTCAAACACAACGGGGATCGAGTTCATACACCGCTGAAGCTTCGTTTTCAACTCGTCATCATCTGGCATGGTCACCAAGCGAGAACCTGCGGTGATTGACTGGGCTGCGAGTTGCTGATTGGTCACGTCGATTTTCACATCCGGTAGCATCAGCTGCTCCCATTGCGCACGAACAGCAGCGCGGTGCTGTTCGAATAGGTCTATCACAATTCCCCTGCATCAACACCTCCTCGTAACGCAGTGCGTGCGGCTCATACTGCTCATACCGCGTCCGCACGTCCGCCAATCCGCATGGTCGAAGTGCCACATCGCCAGAGCGCTAATGGGCCCAGGAAGGGCAACTTCAACCACGGCAATCAAACGCCACCTCCGAAAATAACGCCACTGTACAGAATAGACCACGACGCGTTGTATTGGAACAATTATTATAAGTGATTGCTTCAACTTGAGGCAAGCATGTCGTCTGCCACCGGTACGTGGTCGACAGCTATTATAGGAGTGATTCTGTCATCTTGGTGTCTTCGCATGATCTGAAGTGCACACCGACGCACGACGTGACCGTCTTGGACTCTAATGGACATCTGGCCATTTACAGCTTCCCGCAAATCACAGGCGATCTGACTTACTACATGACACGTCCGCGAGCGCAGTGTCTACCTTCCATGTGATAGGTACGTTGGATCGATGGTAGTGAGCGTGTGAGGCACAAATCATCGCGGCTGCTGAGTGACTTTAGATGGAGCGAAGTAGGCGCCGACCATTGCAGACTGCAGTCGTGGCCACGAAGAAGCTGAACTGCGACTGGCTGCCGTTCAGGAAGCGCAGCGCCTCAATCTCCGCCACCGTTGTCCCGCCGATATAAAACACCAGCACGTTTGCATGCAGCGCTGCGGCTGAGGTCATTGACGCAATACTACCCGACAGCGAACTTCTTCGCCCATCATACGAGTCCGAACTCGCCTGACCTTTGTTCCGAGTGAGCGAGAGCACTGACGATTTGAGTTTGACGCCCAGCGCGTGTTGGACCAACCGAACGCTCATTGGCGCGTAACCAGTGTACGGAAACATGAAGTGAATATCGGTCGGATTCACTGTCTCGTCGTCTTCCAGCGCCCCGTTCATCAACGCCAACGTCCTCCTCGCTTGCGAGAAGTCTGTGATCGGTCGAGTCGACAGCCACCCAAGCTTTTCAAGTTGTAGCAGCAACGGTAGCACCTGATGCCCATGCGTATGGCAAAGCTGCTTGCGATACCACAGCAGTTTGTCTTCTTTCAATCCCCCACGCAGGAGACAGCACAGACACAGCAGCTGCACCACGTCATGGCAATCCATTGGTGGATCACGCAAAATTGCTTCCTCAAGAAAGAGATCCACGTCCTTGGCTGTGGCCGACGATGCTTTCTTCCCGGCAGCCATGATCGCCATTTCCGTCTCGATACAACTGCGCAGTGCATACTTCTTACTTAATTGCGTGATGCGTTGAACAAGCTCCAAATGATGCGAGAGTGAGCGCTTCTTCTTGACCAGATCTGGTACTTTCTTAAGCAGAGCTGTTAGTTGCGCGACCGTGGGTTGCGCGCCTCCGTTGCCTGCTGTGCCACCGCGTGCTTCACTGACCAGGCTCTGAGCCAAATTAACGAGCATGCCACCAGTCAACAAATTGAAGTTTACGTCTCGGATCGCCACGTAGAGCTCATCCAGGTGGTTGAGCACCACTTTCTGCTTGCTGACGCCACCGTCGCCGTCCTTCTCCGATCCAGCTGGGTCCTTGTCGTACCACACCACACCATGATCCATCCCAACGAGTGCGTCCAGAAGACCTTCGTACGTCATAGGCGTGACCAACAATGAGAGTGGGTCCTGTAAGCGATCAATGATAATCACTTTATCGAAGCGATGCATTGTCGTCGCTGTTTGACTGGTGCCGCGTGCAACAACTGGACGCGCCAACTCGACCATACGTTTAACGCGTTGTGCCATTGGTCCGATACAAATCATGTCTGGAATGGTCGCGCCTGTTAGTGCCTCCATGCTGAGCAAGCTGCGCGTGACTTGTGTCAGACAGCGGTAATCGCCACGGACGTACAGGTTGGCGAACGCGTCTTCGTCGCACAGAGTGGCCACGTTCGTGTCGATCGGCAAGAGACCGAGGAAGAGATTGTGCTGCTGGATGAGATCTGCCACGCCCTGGCGCTCCAGCTCCAGCGCGCAGTCCGAGGCAGCGGCGGGCAGCCACACCACATGCCATTGATGTCCCCGCTGGCCATCGCGTGCGACGTCAGCAATGAGCTTGGCTACCGACACGATCGGTGGCGCAAGGAACACCACTGCCACGTCTGTTTCTTTGTCCAATCGCAATTGCGACTGCACCGCCTTGGTCGTGAGGCCTGATGCCGCCGTGGACAGCGGCAGCGCAATAATGCGCTCGACGTCGAGCGACGTGTAGAAATCGTGGCCGCCAGCGCCGCTTGCCAGCACATCCAACACCACCTGCAGCTTCGTATCCACTGCGAGCAACACACGCCTCTTCCCGTTCACTGCAGGCACAGTCATCGCGTCGACGAACGCCGTCAACGCCGCATCCTTCAACGCCGCCTCCAAGTCCGCCATTCTTCTCGTTCTTCTTGAGTCACACTGTGCTGAGCGCTGTTAACGGTGTTAACAGAATGGCGTCTGATAACACAGTTTGAAGTTCAAACCGTCGAAATAGTATTATTCCACCGTAATATCAAAATATATGGTTTGACATGCTGCCAAAGATTTTGTTCGATATTACGTCGTGTCTCTATGGGATGGGTCGGGTTTCTTTCTATACCCACTTTCACTGGTGGTTTGTATGCTAATGGGTCTGTGGAGGAGCCAACCCGTGGGTTGGGATGGTTTTCTTCGGGTTTGTTTTCCCGCGCACGCGGCACACGACGTGGTTTCACCACCCAAGAAGCACCACCATGGGCCGTCCGCCGTCGCGCGTGTGGCAGCACTTTGACCGTCTGGGCAAGCCCGATGGGCGCCAACACTGGGCAGTGGTGTGCAAGCACTGCCGTGCAGTGCATGGCAACGAGGCCGAAGTTTTCAGCGGTCGATTGGCCAATCTGGAGAGCCATCTCTCGCGCTGTGGTTACTACAAAGCGTTTGAACGGCAACAGCAAAATGGCGTCGACGTGCAAATCCCTGCCACGCCGTCAGCAGAGACGCCCGCTGGTGCTGGTGTGTCAGCGCCTCCAGCTCAGCCGATAAGGTACGCGTCTTCGGCAGTCCATGAGGACGCCAGCGTGGCGCCATCTCCATCCTCCAGTTCAACCCCAGTCATCCCGAAAACAGCGCCAGTCGGACGCCCGCCACACCCAGTGTGGAACCACTATGAGCGCCTTGGACGTCGTGAAGGGCGGCAATATTACTACGTGGCTTGTAAATACTGTGGATTTGGACGCACCACTTTCCCAGGTTACCGTCGTCCGTTCGAAGGCCGCGTGCGCGAAATGTGCGCACACTTGGAAACGTGTGCGATGCTCAAGGATCTGAGTGAAGCCGAGCGAGAAGATCTACGAAAGAGCTTAGCACCTAAGCGCGCGTTTGAAGATGGGACATCGTCGCTTTTGGATCTGGCTACCAGTGCCGTGGACGACTCCCGCTCCAAGCCAATAGCTGCAATTCAGCATGCTGTATCCATCAAACGCGCTCGCATCGATCCGCTTGCTGCACAGATTGAGTTGCACCAGTTTGAAGACAGAGAGATTGAAATGCGGGAACCACAAGACAACGAAAACGACAGCGACCAGATGACGCAGCAAGAAATCGCCTCGCTGCATGACAAGTTGATCGACATGATGGCTGCCAACCGCTTGCCGCTGTGGTGGGTGGAGCACCCATCCACCGTGCGCATGTTCCACGCCTTGCGTCCTGCGGCAGCGCGTGCACTTCCGACACAAGATGGCCTGATCACCCTCATCGCCAAGCGAAAAGCGCTGCTGCAAGGCTGATCGTCAACGCCCATGATGCACCCATTTCCACACGACACCAGCATTTTTGCCATGTTCTTATCATTTTCGTGTGTTTGTAACATTGCAGGTTAAGAACTAGTGTGGTTGTGAACCTTGGTTTCAACGCTTCCTCCCTTCTGGTGCTGGTTTCCGGTTCGACCACCATGGGGCGACCACCGTCGTCGATTTGGATGCACTTTGACAAGGTCAGCAAGGCCGAGGGCAGTCAATACTGGGAGGTTGTATGCAGACACTGCCGTGTTGTCCACGGCAACGCCGCAGATGTCATCAATGGTCGTGTACGCAACATGCAGCAGCATCTCTTGCGGTGTGATTTGTACAAGGATTACGCCGAAAGACATCCAGGCAACGACGTCGTGCCACCACCACCACCGCATTCTTCTGCTGCCATGACGACGATGACTGCGATGGCGCACTCGGTCTCGACTGAAGCAGCAAGGACACCATCCAATATGACGCAACTCCAGCCTGCGAACACGAAGCCGTCCGTCGGTCGGCCCTTGCACCCAGTGTGGCAGCACTACGAGCGCCTGGGGCGCCGCCAAGGCAGTCAATATTACTACGTGGCGTGCAAGCTTTGTGGCTACGGCAATCCGACAGGCGAAGTCTTCTTTCGACCCCTCGAAGGTCGTGTACGCGATATGTGCGCGCACTTGGACATCTGTGAGCGATATGCTGCATTGCCTGAAGAGGAACGGGGGGCATATCACGTGCACGTACAGAAGGAGCTCAAGCGCAAGGAATCTTCCAGTACCGGACACACACTGCAACAGATGCGCAAAAGTGGTCAAAATGGTGAAATGGCGTCGATCGGAGAGGCACCGATCCAGTCTCAAGGACTCAAGCGAGCGCGGTTGGATGTGCTTAACATTCAGCGTATGCTGCATCAGTTGCGACCAGAGACCATCAAGACACACGATGATCAGCGCGCGAGCAATGACGTGATGGCATCCGGCGAGGTGGCTAAATTTCACGACGCGGTCGTGGATATGCTCTCGTCAACCCGCTTGCCAGCGTGGTGGGTCGAGCACCCAACGACTGTGCGTATGTTCGAGTCTGTCCGTCCGGCAGCAGCGACAGCTCTGCCCTCGCGCGACGTTGTTTCTGATCTTACTGCAGAGCGACGAGCTCGAGAGAAGGAGCTGGCGTTGAACGCCTAGGCACCAGTCACACATTTTTAATCCAATATGTTCTTCACTCCCGTATACATGACACCTGAAAGGAAGCGGCGTGCAATATCACCGATGGCTGAGCTCGAGCATTCCAGTCCCCAGTATTTGTTGCAACATGAACAGAATTGTTGTTGTGTGACACATCCTGTGTTTAATGTGTAGAACCTGCCATCACTGTACTGTACTCCAAGTCGTTGTGAATTGGTTAAAACACCAAAATCCGTTTTTTGTGCAGCGAGGATGGGCTCGAAATGGTTGACGCAGCATTTGTCACGAAGATGCACTCTCCCAGCCATGTCTGTGTGGTCATTGCGCTACTCCATGGACGTGCATGCATGATTGCATGCAGGCCGGCAGACGACAACCAGGTTGAGAGAGGCTGGTTGAGCGAGAGTCGAGAGGGTTTGCTGCTCGACAACAAAGCCTCACTGACACTGTGATGAAGTTGGGGGTAAACTAGCTGAATTGTGAGATGTGATCCTAGAACGTCGACCTTGCGATGATTTGCTTGTGGGTGGCGAGCGAACCTTACTTCTTGCAGCCGCCCGTGATCTTGAAGCACTTGGTGCTTGGGAAGATGCTGAAGATGTTGGACATGATCGACCACACCAACGCGAACGTGCAGTACGCGATCGTGAACGCGCCCATGGCACGTGACTTGCCACCTTTGCGTTTCAGTTCCTGGGTTTCGGCCTTCTGACGCGGAAGCAGCTTCAAGAAGACGAAGCTGAAAATCTTGGCAACGTAGGTGATCACGATTGTGATTGTCACATCGCGGCGCACTTCGTGCGTGTCAGCGATGATGTCGTCGTTCCACACCTTGAACGARGYGTTRATRTTCTTMGWGATKGTCARSGCGAATGGAGCGCCCAAGTTCGTCACCGTCGTCATCAAACCGTACATGGCACTCTCGTTGCCATCGCCGGCAAGTTCCACCACCACGTACGTCGAAATGATGAACGACATGCCGTATGGAATGTACTCGACGATTGGCAGACCCAGCCAGAACCACTGGTTACGGAACACATTCCACGTCACAATCATTGTGCACGTGACGTCGACAGCAATGATAGCGAGACTCGTGATCACCTGCATCGAGCGCCAGCTCCAGTGCAAGCCATACTTGCCGGTGAACGCAAGTGACACCGTCATGACGAGAGTACCGAGTACACCAGCCATAGCCAAGCTGAACGCAGACGCCTCGACCCAGTAGTTGGTCATTGGGTCCGACGCGACGTAGCTGCTGTCTCTTATACACATCGAACGCAGACGCCTCGACCCAGTAGTTGGTCATTGGGTCCGACGCGACGTAGCTGAGACCACCAAACACAGCCCAGAGGAAGTTGAAAGCGATGACCTGGTACACGGCGCGCGTCTGGATCAGGTCCCACAGGGAGCCGATGTAGCTACGGAACGATGGCGGCGTCACCTTCTTCTCGGCAATGAAGAACCACGTCATGGGAATGACAGGCACACAAACGAGAGCCATGATGAGGAAGGCATACTTGACGTCAAAGCCGAACGAAAACTCGCCACCATACTTTGGCTGGCTGAGACCGAAGCCCGTGATGATGTTGGCGATCGTGCTRAACAGCGTACGCGTYGTGTAGATGGCGGTCTGTGTGCGGCCACGCGTGGCTTCTGGTTCGCGCTGGGCGTACTCGACAAGCACACCATCGGCGGCGACATCGGCGAACAGGTAGGCGAGCGTCGTCAACATCATGAGGATGATGTACTTGCCACCTTCGTCGCGGGCGCCCGTGTTGAACTGTTTAGTGATCTCCACTGGCAAGTCCTTCTTTCCGCGCCACTCTGGGTTTGGGTAGAATGGAGCAGGTGTCTTCATGAAAGTGAGCACAAAGAGCAGCACTGCGGTGATGGTCCAGCCCATGACCATGTACGGGCGACGACGGTAGCCGAAGATCGGGAAACAATCCGTGATGATGCCAATGAACACCTTGAGCGACCATGGAATCGACAACAACGCACGCGCAGCCGTCGTGGTCTGACCTTCCAAGTTCAGGTAGACGGTGAAGAATGGGTAGAGCAAGTTAGGCAGCGTGCCGTAGATGAGACCAACAGCAGCATACTGCGACAGCAGACCGAGCGACTCGGCCGACAGCAAATGTGGCGCACCACCTTCACGGAGAGCACCACCTTCAACATCAATATCCGTAGGGGTCTTCAACTTGTCATAGTCGCCGTCTTCATTCTTGTGCGTGGAGCTGACGTACGACGTGCGTTCGACGAGGTCGAGCAGGGCAGTGGACGTCGCGGCTGGCATCACGTCGTGACTTGGTTTGCCGGCTTGGCAGGCTGATGAGCACTTGTTTGCGACCGAGGAACTGGAGAAATGAACAGCAGTGAGTCCCCGGCGCAGCGCAAGCTGCTGCAAAGGTGCGCTTCATGTCGTCGCTACATGGGGTTGAGGGTCGATGAACGACATGCAATCTTGACGTCAGCATATGGAGATCGAACGGGCCGCCACCACCCAGTTATTAATCGCGTGCCACCAATAATGTGCGGTGACGTTGTGCGGACAAAAGGGGTGGCGTCGCCATCGGCGCCATTGGTGCTGCCCCGCCTCACAGCACCGCAGCACGCACCTGCGAAGAGGATGCAAAGACTGCGTTGTGCTGAGCCTGTTCGGCGGCTGTCGGGATATGGCAACGGCATTATGGCTCAGAAGATTTTGCATGTTGCGACTAAGCTATAATACCATAGTCTCACAAGACTAACGCTGACGTTGAGCGAGGGACCTCGTTTGAGTCACGCCTTGGCAACAGGAGACGGTCGAGCTGCTGTTGGCCGCGCCAACATGTTTCTCATTCTCCGTGTCAGCGGGTGAGGCTTGGTGCATCCTCACTTATTGGTTTTAAGAATGTTATTCTTGAGACCTTCAGCATCAGCAAATGTGGTCGCACACCGAGATCACGAGACGTACGGACCTCTTCTGTGCTCCCTGGTTAGCATTCTCACCAACTCGCCATGGAAATCTATGCTCTACGGTTGGGTAAACGTCGTGTGCACGTGCTCGTTCACTTGAGCCCCGCAAAGTCTGCGGCACCCTCGTGTCGTTGTTTTCACGCTTTCGTTTGCTCCATCACATTCCCGGTTCCGTTTGAGCCAAGCGCTTCGCCACCAAACAGATGATGCGCCGCGAAGGACACCGTTGCAGTGTGATCCAAGCCAACGAGGCACAACTGCTTCAACTGGCGAGACTGTTGCCAGCATTCCCAGCGAAGGAGTGAGGGTCGTCGATATTCACCACTTGAGCATGGATTCATGCGCTTGATGACCATGCATGCATCCACCAGTCGAGGCTCGCGGGAAGGCGACCGCGCACCACACGAATCCTTTGCCGCACGCTCACCACGGCACACACCACGCATCGCCTCGCCACGTCGAGAAGGAAGGGATTGAACACCTGGACCGCGCAGTGTAAGCATGCAGCGATTGTCCAAACACCACAGCATGCAATTCTGCCGTGCTCGAGACCGGATTCATCAGCAGAAAGGAGCTTGGGACGATTGACGCAATCGCGTCCACAACCCGCACGAGCTTTGTGGTTGGTTGCGCCAAGCGCTTGGTCCGAATGCATCCAACGAAACCTGTGTTGGTAATGACGAGCACGAAACAGGGCAATGCACAGCAGGGTCAACCACCCACGGCATCACCTGCATCACAATCTTGTGGCCCTGATGAGATTGCAGTCTGGCACTGGCATGATGCTCACGCGTTGATAAAAACGCACCAACAAGGTCCTGCCATTCATTCAACCCGGGGAGGGCCAAACACCCAAGCGACAAGGTCGCATTCCTCCGTCGATTCGTTCTCATCAGGAGAGGATTCCTCGCCGGCGACCATGTCCCAGGCAGGAGCATCACCTTGCTGGAACCCACGGCGCTCGTGAGACGAAGAAGATCGCCTTGATCGATCGATCCCGCTCATTCCACTCTTCTTCTTCCTGTGCGTGTGTGCGTGTGTGTGCGATGATCACCCAGCAGCCGCCAGTGTGGAGCAGTGGCCAATCTCACAGTGCCACTGTGCGCACCTGCCTCACCTGCTTAAGTTCGGATCTTTGCCCTTTCTGGACCCACTGATTCTATATTTGAGAGCGGTCAGCAACGTGATGATCCACAGCGCATCACTGGAATTGCAGCTTCCAAGGGTACCCGGGATTGACTCTAGTCTCGACACGAGCGTTGTCCGCCTCCCTGCTGGCATCGGCATCACTGCAATTGCTGCTGAGCGTGCTCACGCATTCCAACTGTCGCCTTGCCTGGCAACCATTGAAACGGCGGCGATGGTCCAGTGGCCTCTGCCATGTCTGGCACCATGGAGCGGCCGAGCATCAGTATGATGAACTCCAGCAGCTGGTTGCGTTCTCCATGACGCCGCCACATGCGAGGGAAGTGCTGTCGACGCAAGCGAGGCCTGACCGTTGGGTGCACGCAGGCATGGTGGTGGCGGGGTGCTTCTTTCACTTTCCTTCGTTTTTCGCTTGGGATCGGCGCTGAGAAAAACGCGCCACAGACGGACCGTTGAACACTGCAACCAAGAACGGGGCGCGCATGTGTGTGTGACGTTGTGTGCCCACGTGCAAGGCGTCTCTGGACGCCGTGGCCTGTCGACGTCGGCGGGCGGGGTTGGTGCCACCTGCACCACAGCTTGCAGCAGTTTGGCCAGCCGAACCGACGGACGAACGCACCGCAGTGACCACGCAGCTCCCTCACTCACTTCTCCATTTCCCTGGACGACACACAAGCGGTCTTCACGTGGGAACATCGGTGTAACAAGTCAAGATGCCAGTCGCAACGTCCACTGCCCAGCTCGACCTCGTCGAGCGCACGTCGTACGTCAGCTCCACGCACAAGAATGAAGACGGCGACTATGACAAGATCAAGACGCCAGCTGATGTCGACATCGAAGGTGGCGCCCTCCGTGAAGGTGGTGCGCCACATTTGCTGTCGGCCGAGTCGCTCGGTCTGCTGTCGCAGTATGCTGCTGTTGGTCTCATCTACGGCACGCTGCCTAACTTGCTCTACCCATTCTTCACCGTCTACCTGAACTTGGAAGGTCAGACCACGACGGCTGCGCGTGCGTTGTTGTCGATTCCATGGTCGCTCAAGGTGTTCATTGGCATCATCACGGATTGTTTCCCGATCTTCGGCTACCGTCGTCGCCCGTACATGGTCATGGGCTGGACCATCACCGCAGTGCTGCTCTTTGTGCTCACTTTCATGAAGACACCTGCTCCATTCTACCCAAACCCAGAGTGGCGCGGAAAGAAGGACTTGCCAGTGGAGATCACTAAACAGTTCAACACGGGCGCCCGCGACGAAGGTGGCAAGTACATCATCCTCATGATGTTGACGACGCTCGCCTACCTGTTCGCCGATGTCGCCGCCGATGGTGTGCTTGTCGAGTACGCCCAGCGCGAACCAGAAGCCACGCGTGGCCGCACACAGACCGCCATCTACACRACGCGTACGCTGTTYAGCACGATCGCCAACATCATCACGGGCTTCGGTCTCAGCCAGCCAAAGTATGGTGGCGAGTTTTCGTTCGGCTTTGACGTCAAGTATGCCTTCCTCATCATGGCTCTCGTTTGTGTGCCTGTCATTCCCATGACGTGGTTCTTCATTGCCGAGAAGAAGGTGACGCCGCCATCGTTCCGTAGCTACATCGGCTCCCTGTGGGACCTGATCCAGACGCGCGCCGTGTACCAGGTCATCGCTTTCAACTTCCTCTGGGCTGTGTTTGGTGGTCTCAGCTACGTCGCGTCGGACCCAATGACCAACTACTGGGTCGAGGCGTCTGCGTTCAGCTTGGCTATGGCTGGTGTGCTCGGTACTCTCGTCATGACGGTGTCACTTGCGTTCACCGGCAAGTATGGCTTGCACTGGAGCTGGCGCTCGATGCAGGTGATCACGAGTCTCGCTATCATTGCTGTCGACGTCACGTGCACAATGATTGTGACGTGGAATGTGTTCCGTAACCAGTGGTTCTGGCTGGGTCTGCCAATCGTCGAGTACATTCCATACGGCATGTCGTTCATCATTTCGACGTACGTGGTGGTGGAACTTGCCGGCGATGGCAACGAGAGTGCCATGTACGGTTTGATGACGACGGTGACGAACTTGGGCGCTCCATTCGCSYTGACMATCWCKAAGAAYATYAACRCYTCGTTCAAGGTGTGGAACGACGACATCATCGCTGACACGCACGAAGTGCGCCGCGATGTGACAATCACAATCGTGATCACCTACGTTGCCAAGATTTTCAGCTTCGTCTTCTTGAAGCTGCTTCCTCGCCAGAAGGCCGAGACCCAGGAGCTCAAGCGCAAGGGTGGCAAGTCGCGTGCCATGGGCGCGTTCACGGTCGCTTACTGCACGTTCGCGTTGGTGTGGTCGATCATGTCCAACATCTTCAGCATCTTCCCAAAGACCAAGTGCTACAAGATCACGGGCGGCTGCAAGCACTAAGCACCCTCCTCATAGCGAACGTCAGCCATAGTGTCGATGTTTAGTCTCCCATTTTTTTAAATCGGCTGCGTGCACGCTGAAAATCCATTTAGATTATCACCTGCCCCCCATGTTCTCCTACCTTGTGGTTCAGCAACTGCGCAGCTAGTTGATGGGTCCGTGTCCTTGATGGTGATCGCTTAAAGTTATAGCTCACCAAAGCGCGCAGTGCTGTATCTTGTTCTGTGACACCATGGCGATCAACAAAGCCGCGAAGCTCGAAGGTTGTTTGTTGTCGAGAAGCGAACTCCACAGCACAGGTGTTCACGACCCACTCCGGCTGAATTGACGAACAGCACCAAGCTTGCACAAGATGTATCTAATACATCTCGTGTACGTGGCGTGGCGATAGTGTGTGCCACCACTGCCGTCATTGTCTGGATGCGGTCGCATATCCAAGACTTTGCGCTCCATGGACAACGCAGCAACAAACGACACATCTGAACACACCGTGCAGCTCCATTGTGCCGCTCAACCACAGCATTTCGCGTGTTTTCCGACAGCATCGTAGCACTGTCACGATGGGCACGACTCAGCCTGGTCTTCCTACAGCATCGACCAAACAGTTTGTTTGCCGCATGGATGTGGGTGTCGTATACGTCGTGGCGACCATCGGCTAGAACATCGACATCATCTATATGTACCTGCTTTGATCGCCATGCCCAAATAAGAGTCCCTCGTTTTAATGCCAACTGTGTTGGTGTCGATCCAATGCGGTTTTGGCGGGAAGCAGACGCCCCAGTCAACTCCAGCTCCAGCAGCTCCAGCAGCAGCGGCAGCAGCAGCAGTGGCGATGGATATCCGCGCCTTTTTCCAGAAGAAGGGGGGCGCCGCAGCATCCGCGACCTCCAAACCCAAGGCTGCTGCGTCCACCGCAAAGACAACCAAAGGTGCGTTCCAAGTTGTTGCTGTGGGACTGCAGTGCGTCTGACGTCTCCACTGCACTGCCACAGCTGCAGCAGCAGCGGCGGCGGCTTCTCCCAAACCAAAGCGAGCGGCTGCGACCAAGAAGCAAGCGGTGGTCATGGTGGACGACGACAGCGACGACGATGACGTGGAGGTGGTGACGAAGCCAGCGCCACGCAAGCGCACGCGCAACACGGTTGAGATCGTGGACGACGACGACGACGACGACGAGTTCGAGGCTCCCAAGAAAGCCAAGGCTGCTCCAGCGTCATGTGCCGCCAAACCAAGCAACGCGACTGCTCCTGCGGCAGCGACGACGAAAGCGACGACGACCGTGAAGCAAACGACGTCCAAGGTATCTCGCTCGTCGTGATGACTGCTGGTTGGTGCATCTTGTTTGCTCAGTTTGGATATATGATGGTGGATCAGGCGAACAACCACGACGACGACTCGAAGCCGCTGACTCTTGCCCCAGGAAAAGTTCCTGCGCCGTGCTCGGGATGCTTGGAAGGAAAGACATTTGTGTTCACGGGCGTGCTGCATGGCCTGAGTCGTGAAGACGCCGGGCATTTGGTGAAGAAGTGCGGTGGCATGGTCGGTACCAGCGTGACGCGCACGACCAAGTATCTTGTTGTCGGACACGAACTTGAAAACGGTGATGATGTGGCGACAGCATCCAAGTACAAGGACGCCGTGGCCAAGAACGTGCGCATTTTGCGGCAGAACGAGTTCTACAACCTCATCTCGGAGGCAGCTGCGCGCAAACAGCTCGAGATGCTAGAAGAGGAAAAGGCGGCGCTCAAGCAACCGAGCACGGGTCGAGCGAAGGGCAAGCAGCCAGCCAACAGGTGAGGACAACCACTGCAGCGATGTCAACGAGAGGATGGCGCCTGACCTTGTTCTTGTGCGGTTCAGCGCAACGAGCGAGATGCTGTGGACAGACAAGTACAAGCCGAAGAAACTCGAGGACATGATTGGCAACGTGGAACTCGGAAAGAAGCTAATGCAGTGGCTGGTGGATTGGGATGCAGTGCACGTCAAGCATACCAAAAAGGTGCCGTTCAACCCGAAGCTGGCGGAGAACCGCGGTGCCAAGACGGTGCTGTTGTCTGGGCCTCCTGGTATCGGCAAAACGACGATTGCCACGCTGGTTGCTCGTGCCTGCGGCTTTGAGTGCACCGAGTTCAATGCCAGTGATACGCGAAGCAAGAAGATGCTGCAGAGTGGGCTGCAAGATGTGCTGGGAATGCAAGCGCTGCAATTTGGAGTCATGAAGGGGAAGGACAAGATGCATCTCGCGCGACGTGTGGTTATCATGGACGAAGTGGATGGCATGTCGGGTGGTGATCGGGGCGGCACTGCCGAACTGATCCAGCTGATCAAGAAATCGAAGACACCGATCATTTGCATCTGTAATGACCGCCAGAGCACCAAGGTGCGCTCGCTGGCCAACCACGCGTTTGATCTGCGTATGCGTCGTCCAACGAAGATCCAGATTGGCAAGCGATTGATGGAGATCGGGCAAATGGAGGGCTTGACGGTAGAGAAGAATGCCATTGAAGAAGCAGCGGAGCGGTGCGGCAACGACATTCGCCAACTGATCACCCAGATGCAGAAGTGGCGTATGACCAAGACCAAGGTGACGTACAGCGACCTCGTCGATCCATCGTCGCAACACAACAAGGACGAAATCCTGCGTCTGAATCCGTTCAGCGCAACGCAACAGATTTTCCAGAAGGAGCTGAGTTTTGACGCTCGGAACGAAGCATACTTTGTCGACTACGACCTCATGCCGTTGATGATCCAAGAAAACTACATGCAGAGTATCCTGAGCGCCCGCACGAACAACGACCAGAAGCTGGAAGCAGCAGTCAAAGCGGCCGATTTTATTGCTGACAGCGATCTCGTTAATACGTACGTGCGCATGGAACAGCGCTGGGATCTGCTGACAAAGCAAGCCGCATTGAACGTCGCTGCGTGCATCTATTCGACGGGATTTATTGGACACCCGGAGTTTTCGAGGTATGATAAGCATGGGACACGCTATACCAGCGTAGTTGGAGTTGGCTGCTGACAAATAACACTTGGTCTTGTCTAGATGGCTTGGTAAAAACTCGTCAGCGTCCAAGTCCAAGCGGTTGTTGAGCGAGCTTTCTGTGCGAATGCGTGCTCACGCGTCTGGTTCCCGAGAAGGTCCTTGTCGAGTTGGTTGCTATTGATTGAGCATCTCGTGGTTGCAATTGCTGACTGTATGTGTGCCATTCGATTTCGACAGTCATTCGCTTGGACTACGTGCCGTTCATGAAAGAGATTTTACTGCAACGACTGCTGTCCGGCGAAGAGGTACGAGGCACTCTCACGTTTGGGTGCAAACCAACTCGACCAGCGGGATGACAGTTGCGTGCTTCTCTGTAGCAAATTGATGAAGTGATCGACATGCTTGACTCGTGCGAAATCAGTCGTGAAGACTTGACAGAATCGATGGAGAGCTTCAAGTTCCCCGGCGTCAAGCGCCATTCATATGCGGAGCTGGACACCAAGGCTAAGACAGCCTTCACTCGCAAGTACGTGGCTCGAGTTCGCTGTGCATGCATTGGTGCGTTCACGCTAACGATGTGGGTATATGCAGGTATAACAAGGGCGTTCACAAGGCACAAGGCGTGGTGGAATCGTCACTTGGCACAATCAAGAAGACACGTGGCAAGGCTGCCGCTGCTGTCGACGAAGACGATGGTGGTCTTGCGCCACCATCCGACGCCGAGATTGAGGGGAGCGGAGATGAGGATGACGATGACGTCTCCCAGTTCAAGACAAAGACGCGTGCGTCACCAAAGGCCAAGGTCAAAGCGGAGACCAAGGCAGCGCCAAAACGAAAGCCTGCAGCGGCTAAGGCACCAGCCAAGAAAAGACGCACGTAGTCGCGACATGACATTGCAATGCAACTCTTGTCAATTGTTCTTTTATGTGTCTTATCTATCTGTACACGTCAGTAGGTGGGGGCGTACCATGAACTGGTGTCGACAGCGTCGCTCAACTCATCACGTCACTGCTTGTTGCCGCTAGCGGTGGCAGCAACAGGCTCGATCACTGGCAGCAGCGTAGCCTGGGATTGCTTGGCCTTCCACGCCGGCGCGTTGCCGTAGATGTACACGGAAGCGTTGACCAAGACAGCACCGACGATGAACTGCGCTGTCGGCAGCTTGTCGAACAGGAAGATGGACATGATGACCGAGAGGATGATGGCGATCGACGTCGCGAACGCCTTGAGAATGTTGTCGGCGTACTTGACGACCACGGCCGTGAGCAGCCCACCAAAGGCACCCACCCCGATGGCAGCCCAGACCACGGGACGGTAGCCGTAGAAGAAGCCATGCGTCTGGAGAAACGCGCGGTCGTTCCAGACCAAGCCACCCACGCCGAGCGCGATGCTGATGAGGCCCATTTGCACATTGCGTTCCCAGATCGAGCCTTTGGCGCCGGAGCTCTTGAGGATCTTTTCGAAGTAGACGCCTGCAAAGCCCGAGCAGAGGCACGCACAGACGACGGCCAACAACCCGAGCGTCGTGTTCTGCCCACTGGCTTGCTTGGCGTTGGCAGTCGCTGGCTTGCCACCGGACTCGTCCAGTTGCACGAGTGCGACGCCGACCATGAGCAGCACGATGGCGCCCCACTGCAACGCGAGGATGCGTTTGCCGAGTAGCACGACTGAGAAGATGGCGGTCGTGAGGATCTTGAGCTGGAACAGCACCTGGAAGGCGGCAGCATCGAGGTTGGACGCCGCAACGTACTGGAGGTTGTTCTGCACGACGTAGAGCAGCGCAGGCACGCTCACTCGCAGCATCTCCTGGTGGTTGAAGATGATCTCCCACGCGCTCGCGTGCATGCGTTCCTTTTGCACGTCTTCAAACGCCGGTGGTGACTGCAGGCACAGATCGACGCAATACAATACCCATGATGCGCACACAAGTGCAAGCATTAGCACAGCACCAGCACCAGGCATCAACACAACGAGCAGCGCCAACGCACCCGGATGATGAGCACGACACAAGCGAGCACTTTGAGCACTTCGCCCATGATCACGGCCGTGGCCGTGTTGAACTTGGGCGCGTCGCCCACGCGCGACAGCCGCATGAGCGTGGCCAGCAGGCTGTTCTGCAGGCAGAGCACGCACAGGCTCACATACTTGAGCGACGTGGACGTTGACGCCGCAGCGGGCAGCACTGGCGCTTTGGCCGCCATTGCGCACACCACGGAATGAGTCACGACGATGGCGCATTGGCGGCTAAGTACGCATTAGCCCCCAACCGAACCTACCGGGGGCGGGCGCGAAAAGGCGTCAGGGATGTCAATGCGGATCGTTCGTTGCTGCCAATGGGCTCGCTATTGAAGATGCGCCCTTCCCTTCCTGATTCCACGCGTGCGTGTGCTTAAAATATGGACCAAGCGAATGCGAAGTAGCCCATCAACGGCCTGGACGCGGGGAAGGGCGAGCGTTTGCCGCAGCGGATGAGGCACCCACGACGACGACGACGGGCGGCGTTGCACGGCACGATGGGGGTCGCGCCGTCCTTGCTCGCCGTCCTCATCGTTGCGACGCAATGGACGACGACAGTGAACGCGTTGCAGGCGTACGACACGCTCGAGGTCGAGATCAACGCCGCCGAACTCGACGTACCGATGCTCACGAAGCGCTCCGAGCGCTTGGTGCACGTGCACAAGATCCGCCAAGAGCTACAGCAAGAGCAGTGGCAGTCGGTGCGTAGTGATGGAGCGAGGGTGGGAGATGGTCGCTGTGCGGCTCACGATGCTGTTGTTGCTGGTTGTTATGTGTTCAGGAGGACTCGTTTTCGACCGTCATCCAGCACATCGAGATCAACCAGCGGCGGTTCTCGTTGTCCACTGAGCCTCTGGCCATCCCACGCTGGGACCACGACCCCAACATCACACGGCGCGGCATGCTGTTGGCTATTCACTTCCATGATAACTTGGACGGCAAACTGCGGTACGGGAACGTCGGTCACTTGGCGCTGCGGCATGTCAACGGTACACGCGACATCGCGACCATCAAGCTCAAGGACGACAATAAAAAGATGTGGACATTTGTCGACTTTACGCGCTTGCCCTTGCGGAAGAGCAAGAATGATTCGATAGAACCTCCGCCACCGCCAGGCCCTTACGCAGTCACACTGCGCCTCGCCAGTCCGTTTGTCGACAAGAATCTGGAGCTAGAGCTCGGACGCGTCAACCTTTTCCTTCCTCACACTCCGCCGTCGTTCTCGATGGCCGACGTGTGGAGCGGCAACATCTTGCACAAGTTCTTCACGCGCTGTGAGGACGATCCCGCATTTGAGATAGCGCTGGAAAGTCGAATGATTTGGGCTGAGATCGTACGTTTGCGTGTGTGCGAGTGTTTTTCGTGCTGATCGTGATAGCTGACACAAGGTGTATGTACTTGGCAGCTCGTGGCAATATTCTCAGTCTCGTACTGCGGCGCCGTCCAGTGGCTTGGCCCACTCGACTTCACGCGATGGCAGGAGCGCTGCTATCAGATGTGTTGCATCTCAAGCGCGTTCTTCCAGCTCGTGTTCCTCTGCTGGCTTACCGAAGCACTGAGTATTCGCGTGGCGTTCCCATTTGCGGTGGCCTTCGGCTTTGTCTACTTTTCATCGTTCAACCTCACCAACATCTTGATTCTCCTGGAAACCGCAACGGACACCGACACTGAGCCCGCTGACGATCCAATGGAAGATGTCGCGGCTGGGCGAGAATTACGAACGGTGAATCAGACCATCATGTATCGATCCAAGCGAGCACGTTATTACTAAAACGACAGCGATTGGCATTTCACTTAGTGCAAACTCGTAGACACTCACTCATCAGCTCCCAACAACAACATCAATAGCAATGGCAGCACTGCTTGGTCGTTCGCGTGGCTTGATGCATTAAAAACGTCCATGGCTCGACGACTGCGATCGTTTGTGATCACATCGAGTAGCCGTAGCGACAGCGTGGCCAAGTGTAGCTTCCAGGATAGCAGCGCATGCCAACGCCCGTGTAGCCAGGGATGTACTCGGTGATAGTTTCGTGATCTTCGCCCGATGGCTTCTTCACGTCTGGCTCCGCTGCTTCAACCTGCATCACTGGAGCGTCGGCCAGGCGGCGCAAGTGCTTGCATCCATCATCAATGGCCTCTGGTTTCTTGTCCCCACACGCGACAGCTACACCAACGACGACTACGGAGCACAGAACAAGCGAGATCTTCATGATAACGAGCCGCTTCCAGGAGGTAGAAATTTGAGTGACGACAGACTTCGCAGCACGAATGACAGTCACTGCTGTCCACTATGAAGCTATGTGCGTCGCAAAAGCGAAGAAAAATCGGAGCAAGCCACGATACTTTTCCAAAGACTTCGTTAAGAACTACTGAATACACGTGACACCGATGGACGCAGCTCTACCTATTTTCCTAGGCTATGCCTACAGCGCGAACTCTTCATGGTGCAGGTCGAAGAAGTGACCGCCAATGCGCAGCGCCGACACTTCAACGGCACGCACCATGCCCTTGGGGCCACTCGAGATGACGCCAATCGGGTGCGTCGGCGTCGTTGACTGTCTGTCCGCTCCCAGAGCCGTATCCAGCAGCTCAATGAGCACTGGGCGCATGCCGGCAACGACCTGGAACTCTTCCATAAAGTTGGCGGCAGCCCCGCAGCCATCTTCCATGTTGGTCGTGTTGATGGACGGATCTGGAGTGGCCAGCACCATTGGCGTGCTGCTGGCGTTCACACCAGCACGCTTGGCCATGATCTTCTCAGAGAACACAACGATATAGCCGAGAACAGCGCCAAGCAGCATCAGCAACGTCTCGCCAAAGCGCTGCCATGGCCACAGGTTTGGCACCATGTTCTGAATGCGGTTGTCGTAGCGGCCCCAGAAGACAAGCAGCGCGCTGGCACCGAACACGACGATGAACATGGCAGCCTGCGTCAGTGGGCTACGCAGCGAGCGCTCGAAGGGCCGTGGCTCAGCGTGGAACAAGTTCTTCTCGTTCGTCGGCAACTTCGGCGTCGTCGATTGTCCCAGCATTTCCTCGTACTCGTCGTCCTTGTCCTCGGACTTGGTGAAGAACAGACGAAGCTTGAACGTGTGCTCATGTGGATCAAAGGCGCGGATGCGTGCGAACAAAGGCGCGAACTCCTTGATGAGGCTCTTGTCACGGCACGCCCACACGAACCAGACTTGCTGGGTCTCGACCGTATCCAGGAGGACGCCGGCCGCACAGCGCGCGTAGATGTCTTCCAAGATGCTCACAAGCGGCGTCACACCAATGCCGCCGCCCATGAGGAACAACTTTGGGTAGTTGTGGTAGATTGGCAAGCGGTTGCCGTAGAACGCATCGATGTAGACGAGTGGGAAGGCTGGGTTGTCACCGGCGGCGGTCGCGGTCTGGTGTTGCTGAGCCAGGGCATGCAACTGCTGGGTCCAGTTGCCTAGGGTCTTGGCGTAGACGGTGAACGTGTCGCGGCTGGTCAAGGGCGAGCTGGCGACGCTGAACGCGTGCCACTGAAGCTTGGACAGAGCTGGAATGCGCATGTACAGGAAAGCACCGGCGTTGAAGCCACTACCAGCGCTGGTCGAGCGACGGAACACGAGCTTGGTGACGCCTTCAGGCAAGGCCTTGAGCTCGACCAACTCGGTTGGGACGTTGGAGTGGACGCTCGCGGCAATGCGGTTGATCATGTAGAGGCAGATCGCTGGGTAGAGCCACCAGATCGTGTTCTTGTAGTGGATCTGGACGAAGACAATGGCGACGATGAACAAGTGGTGCACGTAGTAGAAAAGCTCGTAGCAGCGGCGACGCACGAACGGGATGGCCGTGAGCCCGATGCACAGGAAGCTCAGCAGCGCGATCTCGCCGAACACGTTAAACCAGACCATATAGCCGCGGTATTCGCCAAGCGAGCAGTCGAAGCACGGCACGATCTGGTCCCAGAAGACGCCATCCTTCGCGAACGCGATGAAGTAGCAGCCACCGTGGAGAAGCGCAAAGACGACGGTAGCCACGCCAAGCCAGCGGTGGTACTTGATACCGTGCGCGTACGAGATGTTGAGCATGTCCATCCAGAAGCAGTTCTTGGTGCTTGGCAGGAAGAGGTAGACCAGGCAGAAGATCGAGTTGTAGCCGAAGCAGTAGCCCACTTCCTTGATGATGGCCGAAGTCTTGTGCTCCATGTGCATGGTCTTAAGCTTGTCCATGCGCGCTGGCCATTGACCGAGGAAGACGACAAGGTTGCCAACGAGGATCGTGAGCAGATACACGGCTTCGCCAAACGTGATGTCGACGCGGAGCTTAAGCCAGCACGGCGACTTGCGGCGGAACCAGGTTGAGAGCGTCGCGAACACGCCCGTGGGCGTGCCTACGTGCTGCCGCGTCGAAAGGAACAGCAGACCAGCGATGAAGGATGGCACACCGACAACGAGACCGATGTACGTGGCGTCGATGTATTCTTCATGACCAGGCACTTGCTCGCCGGCGAACGGCTCGACCGTGACGCCCCACCACTTCTTCATGGTCGCGCGCACGTGGTTGCGGTAGTGGCCGGTGAAGTACAAGACGGTACCGAAGACTGCGGAGCCCATGGCAGCGAGTAGAACGAGCCACGTGACCACCATCGTGACGCGTTGAGGCATTGGCTTGGCGACTGCATCACGACGTGGGCGCGGCAGCGACGGCGTCGGGAGCTTGGCGAAGCCCGTGGACGGATCCGGCGTGGCCGCGAAGGCCTCCGGCGTCGGCACAGGCGACGGAGCGTGGGCCGGCATTGTTTCTCTCTCTTTCTCGGTGTCTCTAGGTGTCTGAGCTCGTGCGCGAGTGGTTGCAAATGCCAGAGTGCGCTTGCAGGCGTGTTGTCCAACGGCACAGCACGACACAGTGCGAGTCTAAGCACGAGTATGACCACACTCCCCACGACTGGCTCACAAGATGCTGGATCATCGGATCCAGCTGGCGGGGCCGAGTCCACTGCGACCTAGCTCACTCAAAGCTGATGGCGTCCCTGCACAGACCCAGACACAGCCTCCCAGCCACTCAGTCATTCGACACGTGCCCGATCATCTCCATCGGTGACGCGAGGTGGATGCGCTGTGGCGTCCGACAGGGGCTGAGCCTGTCCGTGGGATGCGAATCTTGCGGCGCGTTGCTTGCTGGCGCAGCGATCTGGAAACTCCATGCCCGCTCCCGGCGAGCCTTGGACGCACATGCGTCCGAGGCACGCGCAGGCCACACGTGCGCGTGCCGTCGAGTGCCACATCAACATCCCCGTCCACCATTTGCATCACGGCGTCACGGCACTTCAGTCAGTCACGCGAAGGGACATTCACTGCCAAAATGGATAACCCTCCATATCCCACGCGTTTTGATTCCACTTGGACCCAGTGACACATGACGTATCTGAATCTTGCAAAATGGATGACCCGTGAATCATGTTTGGTGTTGTGACCGTGGACGAGTCGATGCAGCCGCGCCCTGTGATTGGCTGGAGGCCTGACGCTGGCCGACGCCGCCTGGGCGATGACGGCACCACCAGCCAGGTCGGGCATGCAGCTAGATCATTCGTGCAGACAACATGTTGTTGTTGTTGGGAATATGTATGTGCACATATGTCTGCGGGGTTCCGCCCTGCATCGCTGTCCTACCGTCGACCACCACGCCGTCAAGTTTGGAACGGCAGATATTCGCCCCGACCTCGGACCTGGTCGTCATTCTCGGTGCACATGATGGTATGTACCGCCGCCTTTGACCGTGCCGCACGGTGTCTCCATGTCGCGTGGTGGTCTCCACCGCGTTGTCGCTGTCTCAGAACGTCACGTGCGGTGCATCGTGTGAGCAACTTGCTCACGGCGAGCGGCTGTTCACATGCAGAGGTGTGGCCTCTTGATGCTTGTCGCTACAACACACCTCAGTTTCACCACCACCACCACCACCTCATATGCAGAGGAAGGCCCCAGGTGCGGCGCACCAGGTTGTGTGTCGTTGTGCTTGTTCTACGAGTTGTGGTTGTCAGTGAGCTCGTTCCAACCCAGGAGGATAACGTGGTTCCGCGGAGTTTCAGGTATTTGTTCAAGCTGAACAGTGCCTTCCAGCCACAGCAGTTGGCCAGTGCATGGGCTATCCATCCAACAAGCATTCGCCGAACTCATTCGTAGCTCAACGGGCCCGACCGTGCCACTTCCTTCGAGTTCATTCTCGCCACGATGCCCATCAGCTACAATGACACTAAGGCTCGCGCGACGGTTCTCTGCTTTCTTGGTGGCGAAAACAGTCGACTTGATCCCTCCACCGATCCCATCCGTGGTAAAGTGAGGAGGTCGCCCATGGCAAGTAGATAGATCAATGCTACAAGTGCGAGGTTATCATCACATTAGATTTGGTTGCTACAATCGCTGGAATACTTCGACGTTCGTCAACGCTGGCCGCGTGCCCGGTGCACTCAGGGTCAAGGCGGATTTGTCTGCACTTTCGCTGACGGTCCTTGTCTGCCCCTCGGCCAGAGCTAGCGACTGCATTGCTTGCTTGTATTTAGTCGACACGCTGTCGCGTTTCATGGTGAGCACTCGTACGGCTTCTGCAAAGCGTGGCCCTCGAGATGCCAAGCGACCGATCTGCGCTGTCAGCGCATTGGCGAGCATTCTGTATGCGTCCGCGCGATAGGAAACTGCTGGGTAAGTCTCACAGAGCCGAACGAAAGTGTCGCACTCGATCAGTCGCTGCTCCATCTCGCTGATTCCCTGCTCAGATGACTCGTATGTGCTGACCACCAACCGCTGCGCCACGATGTGCTGCTCTTTGTCTCCAGCTTCGATAGCGACAGCGCGTTGTTTGAGGAAGATCTGCAATGCATTGTTTTCCTTGCGTTTGAGCTCTTCTGAAAACTCGCCTTTGGTGTCGGCCAGCTTGCAGGCGCGAATGGCTGAGCCCAATCCAGCGTACGAGGCCATGAGATCGCTCTTGCTCTGGATCACCGTCGCGGTCTCGACACAATCTCGCCACAGATTGAACGCCTCTCGATATCGCTGCGCCACGGTTGCCACGAGCGCCAGATTGCGCATAGCCCGCATCTGCGCGTGGATGTCTTCATTCTCCAGCGCCATATCAAGGTCTCGCTGGTGCGCTGCCTCCGCGAACTCGAACTTGCCGTCCACCATGTACGTGGAACCCAGATAGCTGGAAAGGTAGCCTTGCAGGCGAAGCAACTCGAGGCGATCACTGCTACTGCGCGCCTTGTCCGACAGCTCCAGCAAAACCGTCAGTCGCTTGAGTGCGAGGTTAAAGTCCACGGCTGCTGAAGGGAAATCACCGCTGTAATATGCGCACTCGGCCCGGCACCCAGCGAGCATGATGTGGAATTGCGGATCTTGCAGTGGGAGCAGACCGCCAACGCCTTCGCTTTGAGCGAAGCACTCGCGCGCTGATGTTGGCACCGTCGTAGGCTCGTCTGTTGTTGTGGACAACGATGACATTCGTCGGTTGTTGGTATCATTGCGCGCCGTCAATGGTAGGTCCACGATGGCCTCAAGCGCCGCGGCGACGACTCCGATGTGATACTTGACGACAGCTTGTTGACGAAAGTCTTGCGCGGCCTGTGTCGCTCGCAATGCAATGAGAAATTGGTCTAGCGCAGCGTGAAGATCGCCGCGTTCGACGTAATAGGTCCCAAGGTTGTTGTGTGTACGCGATTGAATCATCGACTTTGCGATTGCGTCGGATCGTTCTGCAGCTTGTAAGGCCAGCTGGAACGACTTAGCGGTATCGCGACTTCGATAGCACGCTGCCAACACTACACATCCAGCAGCCAGTCAAACAAAACGGTAGTGAACCAAATGGGTCGCAATGACTTACAGCTCAACGCAGTGACATGAGCAGACTCGTCTTGCACACTTGTGCTCGCACGAGAATTGAATGTCTCCACCACGGCGTCCGCAGTGTAAATCGCGTCGTCAACGCTGCCCTTGGCATGCAGAAAGAGTGCGTAGTTAACGGTCATCGTGCGGTCGAGTAACTGGCCCGTCCAGTAAGTGTCGGCTTCAGGTTCAACTTCACCTTCGCGCATGAGTCTCTTGGCTTCCAACAGAAAACTCAGTGCTTCCTTCTGCTTTCCGACGCGGAAGTGGAGCACCGCCAGGTTGTTGAGAACGGTTTCTTTTAGCCATTTGTTGTCCGCCTGCAGCACTAGCTCGTCGTCTTCGGACTGAGGTGCTGGTGATGCCGCTTCAGTAGCCTCAGCTTCGCCACCTTCACCGCCTTCACCACCTTGGCCGCCATCGCCACCGTCACCACCACCTCCATTTTGCTGCGGCTCGTCAATTGAGTCGGTCGGATTATTCGACTGCGCCGCTTCTGTCTTGTCATTCAGCTCACCGTTGACGTACACGAGCACTTGGTTGAGGCATTCGATGGCACGCTCATATTCGAAGTATTGCGCGCAGACCTCGGCCATGCGGTACTGAAGGCGCGCGATCTGCCGTGCCTTGACCGACGCAGACACCGCTGGTGCATCTCGCAGCCGCACTTCTTGCAACTCGCCTTCCAGGCGCTTCCATTGCTCGACAAACTGCTGTCGTCGTGCTTGGACCTTGTTCCGATCCGGGCGACCAGCACCGGCGGGAGGAGAACTAGGTCCGGCGCCTGATCGTGCCTGAGCCGCAGCCGGCGGAACAACCGACCGAGAGCTCGGCGTTCTCTGCAGACTTTCGCGTCCCGCAGACACTGGAGGTGCACCGACCGATTGACCACTCGGTGTTATTTGCACAGCCTCGACAGACCGATTGCTCGGAGTTCTCTGTAGAGGTTCCACCGATCGATTACTCGGCGTTCTCTGCACAGGATCAGGCGTCGTCGAAGCCACTTCGACCGAGCTCATCATTGCGGAGTGCGCATGGAGCCATTGAGTATTGCCGTCACACGTCGCAGTTCGTTTCGGGTTACCGGTATTGCCTCGGTATGTGCACCGTGCGTGTCCCTTCGAGATCGAGCGTGGTATGCGCCGTAATTGTCGACGAGTTCTCTCGAGGAACGAGGCTCACGACCCGATGCGACTGACGCAGTTCAGGAACGCTGCCACCGTCGCGTTGGCATGGAAACAACCTGCGCAGGCTGTTTGTGCAGTTGAGCAAGAATTGCTGGTGCTCGGTGTCGATGGGCAGGTGCTGGACGTGGACCCACGACTGGTGTACCAGCCAGCCACTCACCGCAAACCCAACGCGGCAGACGCGCTGGACGACACCGAGCAGTGGCATTACGTGACTCACCAGACAATAAATACGTGGACGAAAGATCAGGACGAGCAGGTCGGAGATGACCAAAGTGACGATGACGTGAAGGCTCCTTCGGACCCACCCGATCTGGAAGCCGAGTCTGCAGACGAATACGCTGTGCTGGGAGATGTTGAGAACGAAGATGACGACTACGAAGCAATGGCGGAGCTCGAATTGATCGACTTAGCGAATCCGACTGAAGTGGGTGACGAAGCGCAAGCTAAACTGCAGAATCGCGTGCAGTACATTGTCACACAGATGGGTGTACGAAAGCATTGCACTTGAGTGTCAGGGTGGTCGCACACTCATTTCTATAGCTGCTGTCAAATTTGCTACAGGATCACGAAGAAGATGAGTTTGCGCAGATGGCCATGCTGGTCGAAGTCAACGTGAGTATTGATTGTGAAACATGGGTCCCGTTCATAATTCGGAACTGACGCAGCTTGACAGGAAGAAATCATTCAAACCACCAACCTCGCAATCGCTGATGCAAATGGCAACGGCGATGTTGCTGGCATTCAAGGCTCAGTGATCTTTGCAGAGTTGGTGTGTCTATCTCCTCCGTATGCACTGCGCTCGCGGTATCTCACTCGTGCTGCCTGTTGACAGAGTTGCTTGTTCGTCGGCTTCATCGGCTATCTTATCCATTCCATTGACCTCTGGTACAATTTCTCGCGTGGTCAGAAGTGCTGTCTAATTGTAGCATTCGCAGCTGCAGCGCTGTACCAGGTCGCAGCACTTTGTTGGTTTCTCGACGCATTGTCCTCCGACGTGATGCTCGGCTTGTCCAGCTTAATCACACGCATGATCTCGCTGGGGATGGTGCCGATCACAACCACGTCCTTCATGGGGCGAGCTCGTGCTGCGTGCAACGATGTTGCAACCACTGGCCCACAAGGACGAAGACAAGCGCGTGCTCGTAGCAGCTAAGGCATCAATTGCCGGTAGGTGTGTTGCATTGCAGTGGAGTGCGCATTAGGTCAGGCCTGATGTATTTAAGTATAATATTTTGGACTCTGAGAGGTATTTTATCAGATGTTGCAGAGGACGCGGCAAAGGACGCAATGCGTCCTCGATCGATGCAATCGGCATGGAAGCTCCGCGTCGGGCTTGCGGACGTGGTCGATGCCGTTCGCAAAGCAAGCACAGGTTTTAATTTCATGGATGGACTTGATGACGCGTATACAGTGGCTGCTTGGTGCCGTGGCTGTCTGTGCTGGATGGGCTAGTGCAAGGAGCGATGACGTTTGCGTGCACCCAGCAGCGGCGTCAACGTTCATCGCACTGATCTCAGAAGTGCCGTCAATGGAATCGATGGGCGAGTGGACGTCGCCCAGTCCCAATATGAAGCAGGCGTACCTTGGTGGCGTTCACTGTGCGTCGTCCGCCAGCACTCGCGACTGCGTGGCTGAGATAGAGCGCCAGTTGCGACAGAATCAGTCCTTGATCTCATCTGTTCGTCGTTGCTCGTGTGGCCGACACGCTGTGGCGATGGCATGAATTTCATGCTGTGTGTGTGTGTGATTTCAGATACCGAGGCATCCTCCGGCAGTGAACCTGGAAGATCTTATTGCGATGATCATCATCTTCGGAGAATGCGTACGTGCTGTCGTGTTGGGGTTGTCAGAGGTTAAGAGCTCGTGATGAACTGGTTCTTGCGCTGCAGGTTACGCTTGGTGCATGCCTGATCGACGCCGTCATCTATGCCACACCAGAGCTCAGAGGGCGATCATGCGTCATGTCGCTGGCGATGGTCATTGGCGGCGCTGCCATCGTCGCGTATCAGGTACTCTTCATCGGCTGGTACTTCCACCGCATCGACACCGTCGACATCTTCTTCCTCGCTCCGTTGCTCCAAGTGGCCTTATCGATGCCATGCGGAATGATGTATCACTCCATTCACAATCGTACCGGTATTGTGCAGCACGCCATCAACGCGCTCCCACCCATGGCCCGCGCGTTTTGAGCGTTTGGTCCAGTGATGTCTGTAGGAAGTTTTATCGTATGCCACCGAATGGAAATGTCTTGAAGTATCACACCACTGAATGCATTAACTGTGATTATTGCGCGCAACTCACATGACATCGACGTTGTGACTTCTAGCAGAGGCAGCTACACTACCGTTGCGGTTCTCACCATCGCCATCCTCCATAGCCACCACGCCAGCCGTAGCCGCGCCAGCCACCGTAGCCCCAGGGTCCATAGCCGCGCCAGCCGCCGTATCCCCAAGGTCCATAACCGCCATAGCCGCCATAGCCCCAGCCAGGTCCGTAGCCACCATACCACTCTTGGGCCTCTTTTCCACTTGGCTGCTGGATGTCCGATGCTGGCTTCTCCGCCAAGCGACGAAGATGCTTGTCTACACACGGAGCTCCAACGTCAGCCAACCATTGTGTCTATGGCAGCCAACGACGGGCACGGACTCACCTGGCGTTTGTGACTGCTTGTCGGTAGTGTCGCCGTCAGCGTGGACAAGAGCGGCACTGAGTGCGATCGCAGAGCAGGCGACGAGCGTGAACTTCATGTTGCTGGGCTTCGACGCGTGAGGCAAATTGCCGACTGTGATCAGGTCACCACGGTCATAAATGAACGGTTTGGACATTTCCGCGACTTTGCAACGCAATTGCAACGAGTCAGCACCATCAATACTAAAAAAAAAAGAGAAACTGCGATAAAGTGGCATGAGCTCAGACCCAAGAGCGCTGTTTCTTAGGGTTCATGAAGTGCATGTCCAGTTGCAGACATTCGTAGACAGTTGCGCCATTCGCACTGCAAGTTTGCTGCCAATCGTCAGCTAAGAAGTGGCTTTTTGTTTGGTTCCCCATCAGCTGACGGTGGCATTACACGCAATGGAAACGAATCAAAAGAGTTCAGATGTACGTCAGATCGATTTGATGGCAAGAATAACAGCACCACTGAATGCATTCAACTCATAAACTCAAGCGACATTCTGGACATAGCGGAAACTTCAACAAACGATCAACCACGATAGCCACTATAGCCACTATAGCCGCCATAGCCTCTGTAGCCACCATAGCCTCTGTAGCCTCCGTAGCCACGATATCCACGGTATCCCATGCCTGCCGGCTCATACTCGTCTGCCTCCTGATAATTCACCTGTTGGATTTCGGACTCAATCTGCTCAGCCAAACGACGCAGATGCTTGTCTGCATAGGCATATTGGTGTCAGACAACATTTACCAGGGGACAAATTCGCACAAGCAACAAATCACCTGGTGTTTGAGACTGCTTGTCGGTAGTGTCACCATCCGCATGAACGAAAACGGCACCGAGTGCCAGTGCAGAGCAGACGAAGATCGTGAACTTCATGCTGTCGCTGGTGAGGTGGACTGGAACTGGTGAGGCAAATTGCCAACTGTGGTCCAGACTCGACGGCCACTGCACGAGTGAGGAAGTGTTGGACTTTTCTCCAACTTTGCGGTGCAATTGCTGAAATATCATCATTCTTTCCCCTCGAAGCAACGTGCGGGAATCGAGATGCTGAAGAACTCACGCGTAGGCTGCTTCATGAGCGCTCGGTCATCAACGTTATGAACGACAAAATCAATGGATACGCCAAGAAAAACGCATTCCGCAGTGTGTCAACAAAGGACGAAACAACATGGAACATGGAAGCCAAGCGTGAGCAGGTAGTATTGGCGGACAACTCAGAGATCGGTGAAGCGACAGCAAGAATGTTACGTCTCATGTCCTTGACTGCGGTTTCTTTCGTCGACTGCTAATTCGATGACGTTGGCGTCGTCTCACCGCTTCAGCGAGGTGGTCATCCCGGTCAACACCAGCATCGTCACCAAATCACCGAGTGAAAAATCGTTCGCAAACACTTGTTGCTATATTTCGCGGACATTTCATCAAACGCATGCAACATCAACTTTCTTGGCGCTCTTTAGCTGTGGGAGAACACGACGATCATCCACGGAAGCCACCGTAGCCACCGTAGCCTCGATAGCCGCCGTAGCCGCCGTAGCCACCGTAGCCACCGTAGCCTCGATAGCCACCATAGCCTCCATAGCCTCGATAGCCACCATACCCAAAGGATCCAGGTCCGAAAAGACCAAGGCCACCGTAGCCACCGTAGCCGCCATAGCCATAGCCACCTGGGCCGTACTCATGGGCTTCTTGGCTACTTGGTTGCTCCGTTGCCGACTCCGGAGTCTCAGCCAAACGGCGGAGATGCTTGTCTGAATGAAGGAAACACTCGTGTTTGTCAGCCAGATGTCCACGCACGGGTGTGATCACTACGATCGAGCAGAGCGACTCACCTGGCGTTTGTGACTGCTTGTCAGTGGTATCACCGTCTGCGTGGACGAGCGCGGCACTGAGTGCGAGGGCAGAGCAGACGACGAGCGCGAACTTCATGTTGCTGCTGGTGAGGTGGACTGGAACTGGTGAGGCAAATTGCCAACTGTGGCCCAGACCCGACGGCCACTGCACGAGTGAGAAATGTTGCGGACTTTTCTCCAACTTTGCGGGGCTGTTGCCTTGACATCTTTGTGTTCTATGGAAGTAACGTGCAGGTGCTCGAGTTGAAAATGAAACTCACGCTTTGCTTGCTCCATGCCATCAAAAATGAAACTCAGCTCAGGTCGCTCTATGCTGTAGTTAGGCCGTCGGAAGGCGTCATGCTTCATGAACGTCTCGGTCATCAACTTTGTGTGTGTGTGTGTGGTCTATTACGTCCGCCCGAAGGTAACGTTAGATAGAGTTAGCTGCAGATATTTACTTAGATTTTTGGAGTTGTCGAGAAGAATGCCCGGATGTCTCCGCGGTCGATGGGCGAAGCGGTACGTGACGAGACTGGGGCACGGGTCGGGCAGGTGACTGTCGTTGGCGTGGCCATCCTGTTCGCTGGGGTGCCGTGCCGGGTCTCGTCAGTGGCCGCCAGCGCTTGGAGCTCGTGGGCGACAGCACGTGGTGCACCTTTGGGCTGGACGTGAGCGAGGACTCCCGCAAGCAGTCTGGAGTACGGGTGCTGAAGGAAGAGTTGATCTTGCCGTTGGAGCACTGCGCTGCGCAGAAGAGCTTGGGCTCCGCCCGCAGGCCGAGCATGGTCGTCGTCATCGCCCCAACGGTGTCGGTCAACGTGGTGAGGACGTCAGCTTCCCAGATGTAGAGCAAGTAGCTGTGGAGGGCATTGACGACATTCACTGTCGGGTCCAGCACTGCGTACGTCAGGTCCACGCCAGTGAAAGACTTGGCGGCGATCGGCAGCTGCAGTGAGAAGATGGATGAACACCATGCCTCATCAGGCATAAGGTCATCAACTTGATGAATAACAAAATCTACGGATACACCAAGATCATCGCTTGCAGTAGTGTGTCAATATAGAACGAAACAGCAGAAACATGGAAGATCATCGCGAGCTCAGAGAACATGTCGTGCCGGCGAAGCATAGCAGCAATTTTCGTGTGTCATGTCATTGACTACGGTTTTTTTTCCTCGACTGCTAATTCGATGACGTCGGCACCAGCCCACTTGGTTCCTGCCGGAGAAAACCTACCACGAGATATACTTTGGGACCGATTTTTAATATCAACGAAGTGATTGCCCAACGTCACCATCGTCACCCAGCCACCAGCATCGTCACCAAATCACCGAGTGAAAAATCGTTCGCAAACACTTGTTGCTATATTTCGCGGACATTTCATCAAACGCATGCAACATCAACTTTCTTGGCGCTCTTTAGCTGTGGGAGAACACGACGATCATCCACGGAAGCCACCGTAGCCACCGTAGCCTCGATAGCCGCCGTAGCCGCCGTAGCCACCGTAGCCACCGTAGCCTCGATAGCCACCATAGCCTCCATAGCCTCGATAGCCACCATACCCAAAGGATCCAGGTCCGAAAAGACCAAGGCCACCGTAGCCACCGTAGCCGCCATAGCCATAGCCACCTGGGCCGTACTCATGGGCTTCTTGGCTACTTGGTTGCTCCGTTGCCGACTCCGGAGTCTCAGCCAAACGGCGGAGATGCTTGTCTGAATGAAGGAAACACTCGTGTTTGTCAGCCAGATGTCCACGCACGGGTGTGATCACTACGATCGAGCAGAGCGACTCACCTGGCGTTTGTGACTGCTTGTCAGTGGTATCACCGTCTGCGTGGACGAGCGCGGCACTGAGTGCGAGGGCAGAGCAGACGACGAGCGCGAACTTCATGTTGCTGCTGGTGAGGCGGACTGGAACTGGTGAGGCAAATTGCCAACTGTATGCTGGCGTTCTGTGATCAGTGTACGCGCGCTCATGCACACAAGCCGGAGACTTTCCACGAATTTGCAGCGCAGCTTCCAGACAGGAAGGAAAACCGGGCGTCACCGTCCATCAAGCGGAAGTCTCTCTACATGTATGGGCAACGCTCATCCACAGTCAATAGGTCGGACCATGCCATGTCCTTCGGATTCATACTCGTCACGATGTCCCTGCGCTCCGATGGCATTGACTTGCTGAAATTGGGACACAGCAATGGGTTTCTTGGTGGCAAAGAACAACCACTTCGATCCCAGCATCGACCCAAAGCCATTGTAAAGTTTTCGGATTTTTTTGGTCACAGCGAACAAATTGATGAACGCAGCAAGCGCGTGACCGTTATCACTCCGCGAATGCACGCTGGCAAGCTGCTGGCGATAGAACTCGCGACTAGCGCCGAGGTGAGACGGATGATCCCTTCCAAAGTTTCGTGAAGCAACAATCGGGACCACCATTGTCGTGTTGGTTCTCACGACCAGCGATGCGATCACCAATGGGCTGACCTTGTGCAAAAGATTCCTTAGTCGAGGCAGAAACTCGACCGGAGATCGATGGGAGAAATATCTATTTGCTTGTTTTACTTTTTTTCTGCCATACCGAGTGTGCTACGTATGTACGGAAAACGTGCTGATAACCTGGGGCGATGGACGGGCTTCATTCAACACAAATTGTTGATCTGCCTTTGTGCGACACGAGGTCAACCTTGTTGCGCAACAAGCCATCATTTCGTTTGCGACGATGCATTTGGCGCCAAGATGCGCACATCGCAACGTCACCTACAGCCCCCCTCCGCGATCACGTAGATTTAGGTATCCCACACAGCTGACAAGTCCACTCCCAGGGATCCATCATCGGTCGCTGGAACCAAGTGACTGTCAGCGCTCGAGGAAACGCCGATGCGCGATCGTCCACAGTAAAAACGTATGTCATGACAAAGCCAAGGACTCGAAGCCATGACAGGCAGAGGCCGTCGTCAAAGATGGCCAATCGTGCATGACGCAATCGTTTGAGCCACGCTTCGACACTAGGATTGCTTGGTTGGGCAGACATGCTATGGGCTAGCGACAGGAATGTTGGATTTGGCTGTGCTGCCGGGCAATCAGCGCGTGATCACCCTTCAGTGTGCATTGCGAGATCTAGACGTAAAGGTTGACGTGGAGGGTTGCGAATTGTGTTCTGGCCATTAACTTCTAGGCGTTGCAGCCGGTGGAGGCGACACTGCGCCGATACCTTCAGTGGGCGGCTGCACCGTCGGGTTGGAAGCACATGTTCGCAATTTCAAGCATGCTTTCTGCCTGGGAAGCATGAAGCTGGTAGCGCGCTTGAGAGCTCACGCGCTGCAATGAGCGTCGGATGCTTGTAGGCACCAAGTGTGGCAGCGATCGTCGGTCGTTGTCTCGATCTTGATCATTCTACCTCGCGATTGACGCGACGATGGTGTGAGCTAAACTAACTATCATCGCTTTCATTAGGCACTGATCAACATTACAACGCTCGCATGTCATTGCTGGAATATGACTAGGTCATCGCGGACGAGCACCAGCTAGCAATAACTACTGCTTAGATAGACCAGATGCCTCATAGCAGCTCGAGCGACTCTGCCTCTTTTCCGCAGCAGATGTTCACTCTGTCAATAACCAGCATCCTTCAAGCAACACGAAATAACTCAAGTATCCTCTGATGTGCCTGTTCGTCGAGTCTTCTGGTTGTCTCCTTGCTGCTAGACGTTGCAGTCTCGCCACGCGCAGTGGATGAGCAACCAACAGGCGATCTACATGTTGCGAGGCCTTGGAAGTGAATAACCATCATACCGACGGGGCGATTGGGATGCTGAGCCAACCAATTCTACGAACGATACCTCACACCGCTAGTCTTCGAAGCGCAGCTGTAGGTCGTTCGTGTCAGGATCGCGATAAAAGAGGAGCGACATCGAGATTGCCTCCAGATGCATCTGCTGCTCCAGAAACGTCTCGGCTGCAAACTCTTTGACGAGTTCGGCACTGTCTGGGTATGGAATTCGCCATGTACGACACTGCATGGCGTCGTACACGTGAAATTCTACCTGGAAGTCAGCCTGGAACGCCTGGATATGGCAGTAAATGACGCTTTCTTCCGATTTCGCGGTAGTAGAGGCGCTGTCATCGTCATCATCGCCACCGATGGATACGATGGGCAGCACGGTCTCGAAGATGCAGCGATCCAGAACCAGGACGTCACCACGAAGCACCAAACGCTCACACAGACCACGCATAACTGCATCCCAGCACGTCGTTTCCATCACGAGCTGCCGGCGAGCGATTCGATTGTCCGATAATTCCCGTAACATCTGCTCGCGTTTGCTCACATTTTTCTTGAGATGCTTGAGCTTGTTCATAGCTTCGCGTTTGTCATCGTATTCTTTGTCTAGAGCGGCAACCTGCTGTACAACAGGCGATGCTGGTAGCAAAAGCTGAGGAACTTTCAGTTGCGCTTCATGTAGCGGCTTCGTTACACCGATCCAATCCAGCCGCGACAGCTGTACTGTCATCTTTCGGGCAGATATCGGGTCGTATAGGTCGACCTGGAACTGTGTGTCCTCTGGCAGAGGGACTGGCACTGCCTGCACGTCGCCATCAGGTTCAGCACTGGTCGATACGATGCCAGATCGTGCTGTCAACGCCTCATCACTCTCAATATCATCAGCAACTCGTTTCTGGTCAGGCACTGGAGTGGCATCATCTCCTTGCTCTTCTTGCTTTTCTGGATTATCTGTTCCATCTGCTTCCTCAGGAGCTTCCTCAGCTGGCTCCTCCTCACGCAGACCGGTCTCTGGCTCATCGTCGTCTCCATTCTCGACTGGGTCGTCAACCGCATCACCAGACTCGATTTCATAAACAGGTGCGGTCACCTCGAGCGGTTCCGGTGCATTTTGAACGCTCAGAGGTGGCCGAGTGTTGAGTTTGGTAGCTTCACCTGACGTTGGTGGTGACAGAACCTCAAAAATGCTGTAGCGAACGCGACGTTGTCCGAGTACACTGACACCACTGGCCAACAGCACTTGGTTATCGTGGATCCACGCCCGCCCTCTCTTCCCGCGATCGCGTTCTGTGTTCCACACGCGCTCTACTCTAGTCTTCGTGTGAGCTGCAAACCGCGCCGCCGCTGTCTGTGATCGCGCGTAATCCTCAGCTGCAACCAGCTGCTTGTCCACTTGAAGCCGCAGCTTCTCCATCTCGATGCGTTCCTGCTCTTCTAGCACCTGCAACTCGCGCTTGAAGCCCTGCATCTGCACGCCAAGATCTTTGACACGCTCTTTGATCGACTTGCGTTCGAGCTTATGCGCACGGCGGGCCTCGTGATGATTTGGTGTTGGGCTGCCGCCGTCCTCATCACCCGTCACCATGCCTTTGCCACCATTTATCTCCTCAATGAGTTCGTGCAACTCGGCGTCGCGCTGCAGTAGGAGCCCTTTGTTGCTATCACACTCGGTCATGTTCTTGGATATGGTGTCTGCCTTGGCTGCAAACTGTTCATGCAGTGCGCGTTGGTCGGCAGCTAGTGCCTGGTACACGCTGGCCTGGCTGTCGCGCTTGTACTTGTTGTACAGCCGAAGAACGATGCTCTCATCCGACTCCAAAGGATTCAGCGGCAGTGCTGGACCTGGTGCGCCCAAGCGATCTTCTTTGACCGCCAATGCATTGCGATACACTTCGCGCCCGTCTGGACCAAGCGTCCGGTGACCTAGCAAGCGCAAGCGTGGAAGGAGAGCCGTCGCCACCTCAAGTTTCTGTTCGGCATTCCATTTATGTGGCAGCGTCTTCATGCGTGCGAACGTCGCTGCCTCCATGACGCCGACCGACAGCTGGAATGTTTGTGAAGACAAGGCGTCGTATCCAAGCACAACGAAATTGCGCACTTGGGTCGGGTAGTGATAGATCGACACGATGAGCTTGTGGCCATTAAGTCGCAGTGCGCGACACAGCAGGCGGTAGCGCTTGCGCTTGGGCTGTTTGAGGAACTCGTTCAGCGCACGCAACCGCTGCTCTTCCTCCCATCGCAAGCGTGCTTCACGCTCCATTCGGCGTCTCATGGCTGCGTTATACCGCTTCTCGGGGGATATCTTGAGCACTGGCCACTGCATATCAACCTCAATCTTGACCTCGCTGTCACTAACGGCTTCCGGTTCCTCGAGTGGGAGCACTTGAGTGTTGTCGTGTGCAGCGAAGGTGTCTTCTGTGTCTCGGTCTCGCTTGCCTGGCCCGTAGTCGAAGTAGAGCAGCGAAAACAGTTCGCGGATAATTGTGTGCTTCTTGCCGGCCACCAACAGCTCCGGCGTCTCTGCAAACAGCGTGTCCAGGTCGCTCATGGTCACAGAGAGCTGGTAAGAGCGACTGGTAGCGGGGTCATATGCCTCGATACGCAACTGACGCTGTCGACCGGGGCGCGGATCCGATTCCGCCACATACAGGCGTCCAAACACGCCGACACCGTAGACAGATACCACGACGTACGTGTCCGAGATCATGATGCCTTGGCTGCGAATGAGCACTTCCGCTGGCAACGCTTGATCTCGTTGTGGCAGTGGTTGGGACGATGCAACTACTGCGTGCATCGAGAAGGGCTGTGTATGGCGCTTCACGTGCAGCTTTTGGGCTTCCCATTTCTTCCACTTGCCCTTGTGCAGTCGCGTGGTGTCCGTCATCGGGAGTTTGGCCCTGGTGTGAGCTGCAGCAAGCGCCAGCAGCACGTCGAGCTCATCTCGAACCCAGTTCTTGTTGCGATCGCGCACGGGCTCGCGGTAGAGCTCCCCCGAGAGCCACGCATAGCGGTGGGCGACTGAATGACACGGCATGAGTGCCAGTTCGTCACTCGGTACACACTTGTGTGGCAACGGGATGAGCTGGTAGCGCGAGCGCGGAGGTTGCTCTTCGTGCACCTCCGCGAGCTGCACGATCTCTTCGATACCGATGGTGGCGACGCCATCAGCGTTGAGTACGACGCGCTGGCGCTCCAGCACGCGAGCGCGGAGCGGCGCCAATCGAGGCGACCGAGTCTGCTCGCGACCTGGTGACTCGGAGCGCGCGTCCACGGAATCATCACCGCGAGCTGATGGCGCAGCGGCCAAGTATGACGGCTCGTACTGGTCGAGGTTGGGAAGCGATGTACGCGAGAGCGGAACTAGTGAGGCCACGGGCTTCCTGTACAGCTTTCTCTTGTGCGCATGGCGACCTGCGAACGATCGAGCCGGGGCAGAGCCAACGGCGTCCCAATCGGTGAAACTGAGGAGCGTGGGGAGGCGAGAGGTCGTCGTGCTCTGACGTGCTTGATCATCGTCCGCTAGAAGCTCGCGGTAGTCTTCGGGAGACAAGGAGGAGCCCATGGACACGATGCCGACCGCCACAGCGCACCCCTCGAGCCCCGCTCAGTCACGACGCCATCCCTTGCGCTTGCTTGATATCTCACACCCTCAAGCTGCTCCATCAATCCTTCAGCCCTTGTGGTCAGTAGCACCAAAAGCAGCAGCTTGAACGGCGCCATCGCATGGCCGAAAGCGGGAGTGCGTAGCATCATCGCAGTTTGTTTATATCGTGGATCCTGGATGCTCCGACGCGCCGAAGGCACGAGTTGCATGATCGGACACAGATAGCCATTGCGTTAATCATCAGATCAACCTCTTGGCCATTGATTCTCTCCTTGCGACGTGGCGAGCTCGTGAGACGCGGTTGCGATCGCGCTGTGATCTTATCTCCGACCGCAAAAGGAGATCACACATGTGCCACGGCTTTCTTTGCATGCTTTGCAGTCTCGAACTTCAAGAACAAACAAGACGACAAAGTGAGAGAGCACGATGCTCCTCCGACCGTGTCTTGGCGGGCTGCTGCTCGCTTGCACCTTGGCGCGCGTGCTTCCGCTTCCTAGCAATGCGTTTGAAGAAATCCCCACATTCTCCTCTGACTGCTCAAGTGGTGAGAGCAGCTCTCGCGACCGCCTCAGCCCCGACGCAACGTTTCCAGATGCAATGCCAGCAACACCGGTACCTGCAGCGATTCATCTCACGTCAGCATCCGGCTCAGATGATGGTTCATGTCGGGATGGAACGACGGCTGTCGGCGTCGAAGGTGCCGAGGGCACGTTTTGTGTCGCCGTCTCCGACGCTGGCGTGTGCAGTGCCACCAACAAGTCCGGTGCATGCCCAGAGCGACAACCACGCCTGCCAAGCGGCTCCGAGTGCGTCAGCCTTGGCACTGGTGTCTATGGCTGCTCGATAGTCGACGGTGTCGACGGGGAGGCCGTGAACGCTTCGCGTCATTCTGGTCACTGCAATGCCACAACTCCCGCCGGTCCGGTTGCCGTCAGCGTCTTGGGTCGAGGCACGTTTTGCACCACAGTCCCAGTGTGCGCCGGTGCCCAGCCCGGGAACTGCCCCGGTATCCAGCCCAACCTGTCCGTCGCCGCCAAGTGCAAACTCATTCGAACAGGTGTGCACGGCTGCGTGACGTAACGAGAAGTGAGCGAACGCGAGTCATTAGTGGTTTACACCGTACGTTCTAGGCCATGTCGCTGTAAGGAATACGCGGCCAATACATCTTCTCCTTTCGCTGTACACTCGATCAACCGGCCTAACGACGACTCCAGAGACGAGGACGTCAACGACAGCGCTTCACATAGCGGTGTGGCACCAGCGCTGACCGTGGCGCTCGACACGAAATTCTGCGTCAGCCACGCTGGGGCCGTCGCGACGCTCGTGTTATCCAGCAGTAGAATCTTGAGTACGTCGAGACTGCCGATCGTGCTGGGGAGTGTCGTGATGGGATTCTTGGCAATGGAGAGCACCCGGAAGGACCGATTAGCCAGTAATGTGTCGGGAATGAACGTGATGTCGTTGTTGAAGAGCGACAAGCGTTCCAGTTCTAACGCTCCGATCGTTTCCGGGAACGCGCTCAGACGGCCATTTTCAACGTACAAGTTGAGCAGGCGCTTCCAACGTGTATGCAGGTCGCTCGGCAACGTTGTGAGGTTTGTGGCAATGAGCTGGATGTCCCGTAGGCCTGAAGGTGATGAGTGCGACAGCACGCCTGGCGGAAGCGCGGTGAGGTTGACACAAACGAGATTCAGCCAGCGGATAGCTGGATGTGCGCTTTCCGTGAGTGCAGCGTCAGCGCTCCATTCGATCAATGTCGAGTTGTTGATCTCGATCCCTATGATCCCTGAAAACGTGCGCACTCGAGCGGGCATGGTTATGCTGGGGCAATGTTCAAAGATCACGTGCATCAAAGACAGGGCCTCGACATTTGCCAGCGTTGCGTCCAGCTCTTCGCTGGTGCCGCTGATGTTGCGACGGTAGCAGTTAACGACCAACACAGCGCATGAGAGCTTGGACCTGAACCATGGTCGCGTGATAGCCTTGCACGGCAGCGCATCCGGCTGTTGCACGGCGTCGATGCTGTTCCCTCGCGCCGTGATATGCACAGCCAGAATAATGAGTCCCCAAAGCACAAACAGTACATGCATGAGCTCGTGGCCACGGAGATGCACCTGGTTCTTGATATGCCGGGTCCGTCTGCGTTGGTAGCGCCGTGCACTCGTTGTTGTCTGTGCGTTTGGCCCATTCTTTTGCGCTGCTGTTGTCGCGGGGTCGAAGCCAATGGGAACGACACTGAGGGACCGCCGCGTGAACAGCCATTTCGAGTCCGAGACGATGGCGGACTTCTTGGAAGCTACTGGTGGTGTCTGGCACGCGATCAGCAGCAGCTTGACGTTCCGGAGACAACTGATCATGCTGAAGAACGGCATGAGCTTGGATAAAAAGTCGAGCCAGCTCTGGACAAACACCTGCTGCGCGCCCATGATGGTCTGCATGAGCTGGATGTCTGTGTACGCCATGTCAAAATATTGTTTCGAGTTTTGGCTGCTGAACAACACCTCTGTTTTCTTGTAGAAGATCAGCACGGGGACAATGACGGCCGCGCAAAAGTCGAGAATGATGTCGCTCCAGAGATAGAAGAAGCGCTGCCACGCGAGGTGGCGCAGGAAGACGTAGTACACGAACGGCGTGGCCCAGCAGTTGGCAACCAGCACGGCGACGATGAGTTGGTTGATCCAGGCCTCGGTCAGCAAGTGGCTGGCCTTGTACGCCTGGTACGTCTGTAGAATGATCTCCATGAGTTCGCGCACGACAAACGAGACCTCAAACCGTGATCCTTCGATGCCAAACAGGCCTTGTCGTGAGAAGCATTGGCTCCACGCACGGCGCAAACTGATCCTCGTGGCACTCGGATACTGGCGTCGGCCAGTGCGCTGTTTATGCGTCTTGGCCGTGGCCTCTGACTGCTGAAGGTTGCGTTTCGATCGTCGAGAATGCATTGCCGACCGTATGATCATCTGCTCGGGGCTCATGAACAGGAGCTGCCTGTGGCGAACGGAGTGGACGATCATGCCCACGAGCGCGCGCCAGTGGAAGAAGGCCGAGACGAGGAACACCAGCGCCACGAGCGGCATGTAGCGCGGCTCCAACAGACCGATGTATTCCACGTAGTAGCCTTGACGCAAGCGCGCACCAAACCAATAGACGAGCGCAATCGTGACACAGAAGAAGCCATTGAGCCAGTAGATGACAAAGATCAAGCACCACACGCAGCGGAAGACACGCACAGACAGCCGTATGCCGAATGCGCTGCCGTCACCAGCAGGTGGGTCAATCGACAGCGTACCTCTTGCAGGTTGCTGTGGCGCCATGCCAATCGTCGCGTGCTCACGTCGACGGGCAGCGCCTTCGTTTCATTGCCGACATGGCACACCACGCCCTTTCGTGCCCCCCCACGCAAATAAAACACACAGAATATGTTCAGTGTTCACGTTTTGCGGGCGACTGTTGGCGCTAAAAACCAATTGACGACGTTGATACAGTTAACCATTGCCGCCAAGCATGGCGCAGGTTGGTGCTCAGGTGGATGCGTGGCTGGAAGGTGGTGTGACAACGGATTGATTGATGCTTTGGCGTGCATCTGCACTCGTGGTTACCATCAGAAGAAGAAGAAGCAGCAGCGCAAGCAGACCACGGATGAGGAGTCCAAATCCCACGATGGTGACGCCCAGAAGGTGACCGAGACTCCCACTGCGTCGACGTCCAATGTGAGCAACGGTGAGCTTTGTAGTGGCAGGCGAGCTCAATGCGACCTCACGCACCACACGTATTGTGCAGACCAAGGTCGTCGCGAAGGGCGAATGGAATGATCAGTTGGATGCGCATGTGCCGTTGCACTTGCGCTTGCTCGTCACATTGTTTGCGGCGCTCGAGTTCGGAATGAGCGCGTTGGCGTTGTATCAGCGCACGGCAGATTTTGAGACCGTGAAGCACTCGGTTGAGTCGTCGTCACAGTCGTAAGTACCGCGCCGCTAGGATTGACTTCGGTGGCACACTTGTAACGTGTGTGAGCGTGTACGTATGGTTTGGTCGATGTGGTTGGTGGTGCAAGTAGAACTTTCTCGATGGAGTTGATGGAAAAGATCTGCGCGGTGCTGCCCAAGGCATACGTGTTCGCATACGCCAAGAAAAACCAAGACGAGGACTCTGTCTTGGCGATCCGCAAGCAAAAGCTGAAAGAAGACAGCGACAGCGAGACGTTTACGGACCGTATTACAGCGTTTTGCTCTCGGGTGAACGCCATCGTTGCCGAGCGCGTTGCGGCGTTGAAAAGTGAGTTTCCAGACATCACAGAAGATCAAATCAAGGAAGCGCTCGACCTGTTTGCGCTAGAAGGAATTCCTCTGCCAATCACGACGGAGCAGCCGACGCGCAAGTCACATCGTGAACTTCTCGGGCTGGCAACAAAGCCCGACAAGCACGACGCCCATGCCAATGGGGACGAGGAAATGGCTGCAGCACTGACAGCACCAGTGCCCGAAGATTTGCAGTCTCTGCCGTCGTGGTTGGTGGAGAAAGTGCGTCGACGCGAAGAGCTCCATAAGCGGGTCACTTCCAAGAGCGAGCTCGCTCAAGAGCATCGGCTACTCACGACGTTGCCTGCGCTATGCGATCAGATCCAGTCGTATGCGTTGTTCAAGCGCAAATACATTTTCTCAATGGACGATCTCGTCAGGAACCTCACGCGTGCTCCGATCAAGAGTAAGCACCGACAATACCCGAGATCTTTATTGCATGTAGACTAACCCTGGTGATGATGCAGGCAAAATTGAGGAGCAAATCCAGCTGATCGAGAGCATGGTGCCGTTCTGGCTCAGCGTCATGTGCAGCGACGGCAAGGAATACGTCAAGCTTGATCGCACGCGCAAGTACAACCACGTCAAAGCCACATTGCGCCAATGCATCGACGTGGCCATCAAGCAATAAGATAAGGAAATTCCAATCCGCGATCCTCGCGAAACGACACGAATCCACATAATACAGTATCCTTGGCTGTTCAACCGCTGTTTTTAGTTGATCCCGTGTTGAGTTTTCTGTGGTTTCTGTTCTTTTCGATATTTCATTTTTTTTTCGTTTTTTTTTCTGCTGGTGCCTGGAGATCATATCCAGTCGTGAACGCGCTGTCCTGCACAGACCACACAGCCACAGCTTTCTGGGCGTGCATTGGCGGCATCGCGCAACGATGGAGACGCGTTTCACTGCCATGGACATCAGCAGCAGCCGCAGCCGCGAGCGCGACGGCGCGCTGGACGAAAGTGCTCCAGCCTTGTCGCTGTTGCCAGGCTGGTCCACGTTGAGCACGATCAGTCCACGAGACGTTGCGTGCGACATGGTGACAACTGTGTCCGGATGGACATCTGCCGTGCTTGGGCCTTGTTTCAGTCGCATGCGCCGCGTGCAGTTCGATGAAGAGCACCAGCGCTCGTTGCTATCCTGCCACTCGACCGAAGAGACCTTCGCCCTGCCCGATGAAGCAATGCTGGAACTGCGGCGCCGTGTTCAAATGGAGAGCTACAGACAACCAAGTGCTTCCACGTACGCGAACTACGGCAAAACGGTATGTTTGCTGCTTGGTTAGTCAGTTTTAGGCGCTGGGCTGACCGACTGATTGTTCTCGTGCAGGGAATGTACCCGAAGCGCGAACGCGCGCGACAAGAGGAACCGTTCCACTCGGATTACATGCAAACAGCTGGATTCGTGAGCCGAGACGGCAGCAGCAAACGTCGCCAACTACCACGTATAACCAAGAAACGCAACCCGGAGGATGACGGTGAAGAACAGCCAGAGTTGGGCGTGCTGCTGTCCGACGCAGAAAAGACGTTGAATGATATCCTGGGGTCCAACAAGCGCGCTGAAATGCATCCAGAGCAGAATGAACCAAGTCCACGCGTGAAGGAAGATGACGTGCGCCGCCTAAGCGTGGATGAGCTACTCGCGATGAACGTGGCTGCGCGAGGACGACGAGCGGTGTCTGCACCGGAGAAATCGGCTTGCGACAACCAAGCGGAGAGCGACTCGCCTTCGACAGATGAAGAATACGAGATCACAGAAGAAGGACGTGGACTGCGAGAGTGGCTGAGTGCTATCGACCCCGTTCGATCAAGCGATTATGCTGGCTACGCACGAAGCTTCGAGAAACAGGGCTTCCATTCCGTCGATGACCTGGCGCAACTGGATGAACAAGAAGTGGAAATGGCAATGAGCGAAGTCGGCATTTCCAAGTTTGCGCACCGTACGCGCATTCGCAAGGCGGTGCTGAGGCTGCACAGCTCTGGAAGCATTGTCAGCAACAGCAGCACCGGTGAGGAGGACCACAAAACCAAAGACGCCGACAAGAAGGATGAGGAAGACAACAATCAAGCAGATGGGTAGATTGTACATCGTTGTTTTCAAAAGATTGCATGGAACGGTGCATCGGAGTGATCACACGTATATCTGCACCCCTGGTGGATCGCCAGATCATGCTGATGATGCTCAATTTAGATTGCTATGCGGAATCGTAGCTTCTTATTAGCCAGCAAGCGTGCTCAGGGCACAAGCGCAGCGACAAACAACGCAATGGAAGCAACTGAGAAGCGCGGGGTGCGCATGCAGCACTTGCTCGTTGAGTTGGGCGCTCGCAGCAGCTACATCAAGCGCGTGGATTCATTGGCGGGACCTGGCGCGTACGTCATTCCATCGACGTTTACGAAAAAGGAGCCCAACTCGCTCATGCACGCCATCCGCCACGGGCAATTCGGACGCGAGTTTGCTCGGTACATCGCCATTGCGGTCGCGACGATGCATCCACAATGCCACAATCGAGAAGAAACTGACGCTTGTTGATGTCGGTGGACAGCCAGCAACGCGTGACAATAGTTGATCCTCAGCAGCAGCAGCAGCAGCAGCAGCAGCAGCGGTCACAACATGATAATGACATGGATCGACACACTTCCCTCGAGTGCGTCATGTGCAATGACGAATGATGGTACGCCGGAGCACATTAAATGAGTTGATCCCTACACACAGGAACAATGAGTTCGAGCAAGACAAGTATGAACGAAGGCGCAACAAGTTGCGCAGAATGCTTCTGGTCAATCCATGCGAATGCCTTGAATGACGTGGCACCTCACTCACAGCAGAATTGATGGTCGCTGCGCAGCAACAACGCCTGGAGGCGGAAGACGCACTCGCGAGTGATGACATCCTGCTCGAGGTGAGTGACACGCCCGTGTCACCAAGCCCGAGCATCCCGAGCAACTGCGAGGAGTTTGTCGGTGGGTACCGGCAAGCACGGCACGCGCACACATCGCCGTTCAACGGCGCGCCTCAGGTTGGTCGAGTGATGCGAATGTGTGTCATTCGTCCGCCCTAATGAGCTGACTCTTGCCCAGCATCGCGTCATCGCTCGCCTGCCGTACCAGCAGTACCTCCGCAGCACGAGCTACTTAAAGCGCCTGCACAAGCTCACCACCAGCAAGCCCCAGGCCTGACGTCATGCACACGCCACGAGATTTGTCTTGCTTGAAGAACAACCGACGTCACCAGCATTCAGACAGCAGCTTGGCGCATGTCACAGGCAATGACCAGCACCCACCCCGCGCGCCATGCCATGACGCAGCCCAGTCACACCATGATGTCATCCTTTTCACCAGTGAAAACCGCTTCTTGCAACCATCCGTCGTTGATTGGCTGAAATTCCGCTCCCCAGATTCTACGTTGCATCTTTGGACATATTTTCAGCCAATGAGAGCGCAGCTGGAACGCGATGACGTCGCGCGTTGCCCCAAGCACCAAACGCCCGAGAGCGCCTTCAACCGGGATCTTGAGGTGTTGAGGTTTTTTACACGTCGGGCTTCACCCGACGTGATGTGTGTGTGGGCCCCACACCACACCACACCCACACCACACCCTCACACACTGAGCCTGCTCCATGATGCGGCGGTGGCGACGGGCACGGGCAGGTCAGGTCATTCAGCAATTGGCGCCCGACAGCGCAAGTTGAAGTCGGAACACCAACACTCCCGTCGCGCGGGGAGACAGATCCACCGCACCGCATCCACCGAACCGGAGCCACCCGCCGTCCGCAGTTGAAGCAGCAGCAGCCGCACAGAGAGCATGGCAGCCAAAGCGATCCGCGAGTTCGACGGCAAGCGCATCTTGTCGGCCAACCTCGCGCCGTTCAAGCTCGAGACGCGCTTTGCGCAGATCGCGGCGCGCAAGGATCAGCCAACGCAGACGGCGGACGAGTTCTTTGCGCCCATTGAAGAAGCCAATGCATGGCTGCTGGATGAGACCACCAAGCTTGTGGTCAAGCCGGACCAGCTCATCAAGCGCCGTGGCAAGGCCAATTTATTGTTGTTGAATGCGTCGTGGAGTCAAGTGAAGGAGTGGGTGTGGGAGCGCATCCAGAAGCCCATTCAGGTCGAGGCTGTTGTCGGTGTGCTCACGCACTTTATTGTGGAGCCGTTTGTCAAGCACACTGGCGCCGACGAGCACTATGTGTGCATTGTGTCGAACCGCACGGGCGATGAGATTTTGTTCCACCACGAAGGTGGTGTCGATGTTGGTGATGTGGACAAGAAGGCGAAGCGTTTGCAAGTCGGCTTGGAGTCGACGCTGACCGAAGCGGAAGTCGAGCAGCAGCTCTTGACCTCGGTTGAAGCGCAGCGAAAACCAATTCTGGCCAAGTTCCTGGTCGCCATGCTCAACGTCTTCCGTGAACTGCATTTCGTGTACATGGAGATCAACCCGATCGTTTTGGTTGGAGACCAGATCTCTGTGCTTGATATGGCAGCCAAGTTGGACGAAACGGCGTCGTTCTTGGTTGGCGATCGATGGGGTGAGCTGGAGTTCCCACCGGCGTTCGGCCGCGCCAAGTTCCCAGAAGAAGAATTTATCCAGGACTTGGATTCCAAGACTGGTGCGTCGCTGAAGCTCACAATTCTTAACCACAAGGGCCGAATCTGGACAATGGTTGCGGGTGGTGGAGCGTCTGTCGTCTACGCCGATACCATTGCGGATTTGGGCTTCGGCAGCGAACTTGCCAACTACGGCGAGTACTCGGGTGCTCCAAGCGAATCGCACACGTATCACTACGCCAAGACCATTCTGGATCTGATGACTCGCGACTTCGATGAACGCGGAAAGGTTTTGATTATTGGTGGAGGCATCGCAAACTTTACGGACGTCGCGATGACCTTCAAGGGCATCATTCGTGCGATCAAGGAGTACCAGCACAAGCTCAAGGAGCACAACGTCAACGTTTGGGTGCGCCGTGGTGGTCCAAACTACCAGGAAGGCCTCACCGTCATGCGTGAAGTTGGCGAAAGCACGGGCGTCTCCATTCGTGTGTTTGGTCCTGAGACTCACATCACAGCGATTGTTCCGATGGCTCTTGGCCTCATCGAACCTCCTTCGCTTACAGAGATGAAGCCAGTGGAGACGCAGCCATTGGCCAGCCCTGGCGGTAAGGCGGGCACCGGTTCCGGCTCCTCAAACGGCGCGGCAAAGGGCGATGAAGAGGGAAAGAGTCAGGATGGCGCAACCAGTGATACCGAGAAGACTGAAGCCGCTCCAGTTCAAATCATCCAGGATGAAGGAATTGTGCGCATGCAGTCGTCGACTCGTTGCATCGTGTATGGCCTTCAACAACGTGCCGTGCAGGGTATGCTTGACTTTGACTATCTCTGCAAGCGCGAACAACCTAGTGTCGCGGCCATGATCTTCCCGTTCTCGCCAAACCACTACTTGAAGTTCTACTGGGGAACGTCGGAGCGTTTGATTCCTGTCTACCAGGACTTGAAGGATGCAGTTAAGAAGTTCCCGGATGTCAGCGTCTTGATCAACTTTTCGTCCTTCAGATCGGTCTTTTCGTCGACAATGGAGGCACTGGAGTTCAGTGATACGCTGAAGACGCATGCTATCATTGCCGAAGGTGTGCCAGAGTCACAGACCCGCTTGATCATCAAGAAGGCACAAGAAAAGAACGTTGGTCTCATTGGTCCTGCTACCGTCGGTGGTATCAAGCCTGGATGCCTTCGTATCGGCAACACTGGCGGTATGCTGGATAACATTATCCACTCGAAGCTCTACCGCCCAGGCAGTGTCGCCTACGTGTCCAAGTCTGGTGGTATGTCCAATGAGCTGAACAATATCATCGCGCACACAACAGATGGCGTGTACGAAGGCGTGGCTATTGGTGGCGACAAGTACCCAGGCTCGACGTTCATCCAGCATTTGCTTCGCTACGAAAGCAACCCAGAAGTCAAGATGATGGTCCTGCTCGGCGAAGTTGGCGGTACGGATGAATTCGCGGTGTGTCGTGCTATTTCAAGTGGTCAGATCAAGAAGCCTGTTGTCGCCTGGTGCATTGGTACATGCGCGAAGATTTTCCCATTCGAAGTTCAGTTCGGTCACGCTGGTGCGTGTGCGACGGGCGAGTCCGAGACAGCATCGGCGAAGAATGCCGCTCTCGCGGCTGCCGGTGCGGTTGTTCCTGCTAACTTCGATGAGTTCGGAAAAGCGATGCGCGAAGTGTACGAAGGATTGGTCAAGACGGGTGCGATTGTTCCCCGCCCTGAAGTCCCAGTGCCAAAGGTCCCCATGGATTACACTTGGGCTAAGAACCTTGGCCTGGTTCGCAAGCCAGCTAACTTCATCTCGTCGATCACAGATGACCGTGGAGAGGAACTTACTTACGCCGGCATGCCGATCTCGCGCGTGTTCGATAAAGAAATCGGAATTGGTGGTGTCTTGGGTCTGCTCTGGTTTAGACGTCGTCTGCCAGCGTACGCTTGCAAGTTCATCGAAATGGTTTTGATGGTGACCGCCGATCACGGTCCTGCCGTGTCCGGAGCCCACAACACCATCGTTACGGCTCGAGCGGGCAAGGATCTCATCTCGTCGTTGGTGTCTGGTTTGCTGACGATTGGCCCACGATTTGGCGGTGCTCTGGATCAAGCTGCAGAAATGTTCTCGACGGCGTACGACTCGGGAATCACGGCGTCGGAGTTTGTGGCAAACATGAAGAAGCGTAACGAATTGATCATGGGTATTGGTCATCGTATCAAGTCGATCAGCAACCCCGACAAGCGAGTGACGATCATCAAGGAGTACGCGATGCAGCACTTCCCCGCCACTGACGTCCTGCATTTCGCTCTTGAGGTGGAGAAGGTGACGACGAAGAAGCGAAGCAACCTGATCCTGAACGTCGACGGTTGTATTGCCGTCTGCTTCGTGGACCTGTTGCGCAAATGCGGTGCGTTCACCGTGGAAGAAGCCGACGAACAGATTGCCAACGGTTGCCTCAATGGCTTGTTCGTGCTTGGTCGCAGCATCGGCTTCATCGGTCACTTCTTGGACCAGAAGCGGTTGAAGCAGCCCCTCTATCGTCACCCATGGGACGATATCTCGTACCTGGACGACAACCTATAGATCCTTTCTCATCCGCGGTCGCAAAGGAAGTCTGGAGTGCATACTTTTCGTTTACCTGTCCCGCACGTTGGATCGTCGGCTTGACCGAAAATGATGAATTGACTGTTCTCTCATTTGACATCTCTCCCCCAACGTTTGCATTCCATGCAAGTTTTGCATTGCACTCGCAGGAAGTGCATAAGCATTTCTGCGTATCATGCACCTGTGATATCAAGCGACCGGCTTAATCCGCCAGTGCCCCGGGCACCCAAAGATCGACTCTTCGCGAGGAATCCGACGGTACTGTCTGCTTCAATGCACAGGTGAATGAGGTCAAAAGCCTGTTGAGCGAAGTACGCAAGCGGCGGATCTTGTTGCCCTATCTGGTGCGCTAACCTCCTACAGTGCTGCCCGTTGCACATATTGGTGAAAATTCAACGCGAGGCACAGGTAAGGTGGCGAGGAGAGAGGACTTCCCACGCGGCAGAAACATTGAACGCGTCTGTGCGGGAATGCTGCCCATTGCGAGCGCGGTGACTTGCGGTCGAAACTTCCCGGGTTTCAGATTTGTCTACATGTCGCCCCTCCTCGGCCAGTTCACGTGTCGGTTGGAGCACGACACGGTTGGGCAAGTACCACCACAGCGATCCATTCGTGAGGCCATCGAGAACGTTCGACGAAAGCCGACTATTGAACTACGTCGTACGCTGGAGCCGTTGTTGCTGTGCAACGCAGTAATCAAGCGAGATCAGTCAAGGTTTCCTAGGATTGCTGCAAACACAGTTTCTGTTTGCGACGATGGGAATCTCACACTCGCTACCATGAACGACGAGGAAACGACGAACTAACGCCGTGCAAAAGGTAGATAGCGTTGATATTGGAGCATGCTTCCTCCTAGCCGCTTATTCCTTGGGCAAACTCCAATAGTACATCACTCGGTGCTGCCATGAACTAGCCTTCCGATTTGCCGCGGCAAGAAGCGGCAGGCGTGCAGACTCGGCCTTATTGCGATGAGCCTGTGTCCGCGACTTGTCGGATGAGCGATGAGTCGGTAAGCAATCTCCTCTTCCATCGCACGAACGGTAGTTAGCGCAACTGAACGAGGTCAACCGGCGGGTGCCTAACGATTAGGGGGTCAAACGATGGCATTGCGCGTGGATGGGGACGAAGCCACCAGTCAGTTTGTGTTTATCGAGCTGAAGGACGTGCATCTTCAGCAGACCGCTCGAGTGTCAAGCTACCAGTGGATCATCGCATTGCGTAGGCGACGAGCGCCAACTGCATGACATATTTGTAGTTTTATGCATAAACCCAAGCTACCAGTCCTCGTAGATGGTTGCATCTATAAACTGAAAACAATGCAGTCTTGCAGAAGCAAGACTACCGCGAGCACGTTGAGTTGCAACCCTAAGTACAGTGCGGTGCAAAAGTACAGCGCGTGGTCAAGACAAAGCTTCTACAACGCTGTTGACTATGAAGCAAACGACGGTGTGGTCGACTATTTGCAATCCCAAGTGGCCGTGTGCACTACCCATGCACTCAACGCGTCGCACGTTGCACGTGTAAGTGTAAATTTTGTGAATCCCATCCATAAATATTCAGCATTTTGATGGTCTAGGTTTTGCAATTAAACGCTTGAATCATGTACTTTGTGCACTGAGCGTTCCATCGACATCGTATTCGAGCAACACCAAACGATGCCGCTCAGATGATCACTTTGCTGTGCCCTTCGGTATCACTACGTCGTAATCCGAATTGATTGCCGTTTTAGTTAGATCATACCTGAAAATGTTACCCGACTCAGATGATTCGACGCACATTCATCCAGATTCGGGATGGTGACCATCGCCAACAAGCGAATGGCTGGGACACTGCAGCAACACGCGGTTCCGGTCGCCTTGGCTCCAAGTCTTCTGTCACCTATGACTTAGACCTTCCATTAGGAGTTCATACTGGTTTGTTTCGTTGTCATGGCAAACCATGGCGGCTCAGGATGGAGTGGCTTCTTCCGTGTGTTCTGAAGAGCTGCTGAGCACAGCCACCTGACACTCAGGGCATTCCACTAATATCGCCTAAAGCAGCCACTCATTGGAAGCTGGTTTCAATCTTAATCGACAACCTGCAGAGCCTGCAGCATCTGCCGTTGCGAGGAGCCGTCGTCTCGTTACATAGTGCCGATCGTTCAGGTGCAAAACTTTTCATCAACACCTCTCTCGTTATCTACCCATCAAATAGCCTTGCGCATTGCTTCCTGCCTTTCAACATCGCTCGCTGCCTCTTCAACCTCGCCCAGCCCCTAGCAGCATCTGAAATAGCGTCACGCCAGGCACTTCCCTGCCTCTCACTGTTTGTGCCGGTGAGCACGGACAAAAAATATGTGCACAGGAAGATCACAGCTGACAAGTGGGCAAAAACGCGCTTCCGTTTCAGCTAAACGTGGCCGAGGGAGCCTTCCACAGTCGCATCCCCACTGACGTTGTCCCACAGTGCCGCGGCTCGCTCGGGTGCGAAGGTGGCAGTCGACTTTTCTTCGCCAAGACAGCGCCGCTATGGCGAGTACGCCAGTGATCGCCGACAGCACCGACAATACCAGTGTCAACGCCATTGCCGCTAGCGACGATGTGGTCCTCAAGCCGATGAAGCAGGATACGATCTCCAGCGATCTACGGCCCTTCACACCAGTCATTGCTCCATCAAACCCAAGCAAAAGCCCAGGGGGAACGACTGCAAGCAGCGACGCAGCGGTAGGCTCATACAGTGGACTCCTTTCGACCTGCGTCTATGTTCTTTTTGCTACGTGCCTCGCCGTCTCAACCTACGGTCTCAACGTTCTAGGCAATAGCGCTATCAATCTCGGCGTCGTCGAAGAAGCGTGGACTCACGACATTTGGGACTGCCCCATCCTGACCTTTATGCAGGGCAAGACGGCGGTCTCCCCCGTCGACGGCTCGTTTAATTCTACGTACGGGTCTCAATCCCTCGGAGATCTGCAGTATGACAAGTGCGGTCACAAGGAGTGGGCGTGTGCTGACAAAGTACGTCCCAATACCGAGCGCATCTTTAACCTGCTTGCCAGCGCGTTCAGCACCATCTCGAGCTTCGAAGTCCCCGAGATCGTGACGGCGATTGCGACAGGAGCTGCTCAAATGCAGTACGTGAACCAACTCGCAGGCTGGAACTTTCCGGTTGTGCAGTATTTCGTGCCGGGAAAGGACTGGGCGGTCGTCTGCAGCGTGCGTCGAGGATCTTATCGCGTTTCCACTGAGACTACCAACGACATTGACAGCGTGGCCATGTGCTCCAAGCGCAAGTTTGACCCGGATTGGATCTGCGAGAACGAGGTCGCCAAAGACGTCGTCACGTACGTCGTCAAGATCATGAATGGCAAGGTCACCTATCTCGGCCAGACAACACGTGGAGAATTATACTACAACCCAGGCAATGTGGCACTGCTCACTGGTAGCGTGCGAGGCAATGGCTTGCTGTCGACTGTAATCGGTACGGACGAGTACAACGGTGGCATCCTTCTCTCAGTCGCACCATGGGATGTATGCCCTGCGTACCAGTGCAAAGGAACTTTCGATTTCGATACGTACACCGGCATGCGCTGGCAAGGCCAAGGAAAAGTGTCGATGACATGGACGCCCAGTTCACTTTTGCTCACCAACGCCTTGGTGCTTTGGTCTATGACGATGTACTTCGCGCTCACGCAAGTGTTGTTTCTCCTCGCAGCAGCGTTAGCGTCGTACCCGTGTTCATGAGCAAGACACTAATCGGCCTCATCGTACTCGGCTTCGCATGCTACGGCAACTACAACGTCCAGGTACTCACGACGTTTCTCAGTCTCAACAAGGTTACAGCCTTCAATGCCGAGCCGTATCGCATCTGTGGTCCGCTGATGATCGCGTCTGTCATCGGTATCATGAGCGGTACAGTCATGCAGATCTACTTCAACCCATACCTGGCTGCCCCGTCGTACTTCCTCACGTTGGTCAGCCTTATCAACTTCGTGGTCATCTTTGTTTTGGAGGCGTATGTGTTTCCTCACCAGTCAGTGATGATCGCTCGCCCTTGTGCCCAAGCGACTTCTACGGCGTGCTCTTACTACAGCGCGACGAAGCACAACTTCTATCTCTCTCCGATCATCGCCGGGGGCCTTGTGATCTGCGGCATTGTTTTCATGACAAGGCTGAGCTATCGACAGAAGCACAATGTTCCTGCCAATAACAGCATTCTGCGCTTGTTTACGGCAAAGTCACTGCGCTCTTTGACAACGTCGTCCAGCGGCGGGTGCGTGTTCACACTTCCAACAGGTAAAGTTGTTCTCGATTCGGGGGTTCTTCTTAACAAGAACTTTGTTCGAGTCTGCGATCAGTACGCCATTCGTAGCTGCAACGTCAAGTTTGCCATCGCCTATTGCTTCCTGCCGCGACCGATTGGAAAGATTGTCAGCGCGGCAGTGGGTCAAGCGATGGCAATGCGCGTGGATGGGGACGAAGTCACCAGTCAGTTTGTGTTCATCGAGCTAAAGGACATGCATCTTCCGCAGACCAGCCGAGTGACAAGCTACTTTGCCTAACGATGCCCCCTCGCCGTGCATGGTAATCGCAAACGAGACTAAAGCACAGGAATTCCTTTCACATTTTTATTCATAATGCATCATCTTCATACATGAGATTTGGTTGCTATTGTCATTCTTCTGCCTCTTCCACATGGAGGCATGACTGGTATTGTTAAAGTACAAGTCAGCAGCCGGTTTTGTTTTCTTCACATCAACTTAAGTGAGTGGTCATCACCACCTTCAACTCTGCAACACTTTGCACAGCACTTCACTCACGGAGGCACGGCACAATACACGTGCACATATACGAGTTGGTTGAGCTATTCATGCGGATGAACGACTCCATTTGGGTTCTCGTTTGTTGTTGTCGCTGCCCAGCTTTGACTGAACTTGCCGCGCCCTCCGTTATCGTATTCGCCCTGTGTTGGACGAGGCTGAGGTGGACGTTGTTGACCAGGATTTGGCCAGTTGCCAGATGGTCTTGGCCTTGGCCATGAAGACGGTGACACTGACGGCGACATTGACGGTGACGTTGACGGAGATGGCGAAGGAGACGAATTACTAGGTGTTGGGGATTGCGATGAAGGTGACGGTCTGTAGGTCGGCGACGGACTCGAATTTGGCGATGGCGATGGAAACGGCGACGGAGACGATGACGACGGACTTGGCTTGGACGAGCTCGATGGCGTGGGTGCTGGTGCGGGGTTGTCGCCACCCCCGTTACCCCCAACCGTAGCTTCCCAGCACGTCGAATATGCGTCATCGGCTGAGTTGAATTCCCAGATCCACTTGAACGTGTACTCGCCAGGCGCAATGTCCTTCTCCAACTGAAAGCACATCGTACACAAAGCATGGCCCATGTCTTCGCAGAAGTTGGGACAGTTCTGGAAACCCTTGTAGTCGATCACACCGCTCTGGTGCTGCCCATTGCCGTGCTGGTAGTCGCGAGCGAACGCGTCGTCCGAGGTCGAGCCTGCTGCCGTGCGCCGAATGACGACACCAGTGTCGGGAATGAACGGATTGGTGCATGCGGCGGCGACGTGGTTCTTGGGTGGGTACGCGAGGCACACGCGCTGGCCTGGCTTGTAGACGGCCTTTGGTGCCTTGGCGTTGTAGTTGTCGGAGCCACGAGCACACTGGCATCCTTGTCTGCTGTGATAGTTGAAGCCCGTGTCGACACCAAAGCCGGCGTCAGCCTGTCTTGCGCCGCAGCGGGCGCGGCCTTTGCAAAGAGAGGGATCCCAGACCTTGGCACTGGCACTACCGTCGGTCATGCGGTAGTCGGTGCATTCGAGCCATGAGTGGGCATATGTTCTGGTCTGACGAGTCGCGAAGGTTGCGGCAATCTGGAGAGCCGCTGCGTACTTCATGGCTGCAGTCGCTGGATGCACGGAACGTTGGCTTGAGGCGGTGGAAGTGGATATGTCGAGGGTGCGCATGCATGCAAACTGCAGCAGACTCGGGCGAGAGACAGCCAGATCGCGGGCTTGGGTAGCATTGATGAAGACGCGGACAGCCCAGTCGTGACAAAGGTGGGCAGTCAGTTGGAGCCGTACATGTGGCAGATTGGCTGCTCGGTCACAGTCCCATCTCAGCCGAATGCCATGAGATGCTGCAGCACTCGCCAGAGAGCAACAGCTCGGAAGGTTCTCTGCTGTTGTGGTCGCGCGGCGTTCTGGTCATGGCTCGCTCCGAGGCAATCACAGTGGCTCTTTGGCAAAGTCACGTTCACGGAAGAGACCAAACTGGTGTCTGGAACTCTCGGCGACCGTTCATCCCTTCAGCGCACCGCTTGGGGCGATGGAGCGTGCAAATGGGATGCCGCGGGGATGGTATATTGGCTGGTTTGTCAGCAGTGATCGTGCACTGCAAATTCAACGGAACGTATACTTAAGGATTAAGCAAGTTATGTCGCAGCATCTAGGAATCCGCGGGGGCTCTGGCTTTTATGCGCTTGCTTTTTACTGCGCGTTCAGCTATCTCAACCTTGCGTTCATAGTTCTTGACTTCTTGCTGTAGCTCATACATCTTCGCTTTTTGGCCGACATAGTCAAGAATCTGCTCCGATGATATTCCGTTTGTAAGAAACAAGCACACGGAAGCCTCATGCCCGCGAACACAGTTCTCACCTGCGGCATATCTTTGTTAGGTTCAGCGGATTGCTGCGTCTGAAGTTTTTGCAGTCGCTTCGATTCTTTCTGGTTGCGCTCCTCGACGTGGGTGATCTCCTCCAAGATTCTTTCGTTGAGCTCCGTGCGGTCTTGAATCTCCTGCTGCAGCCACGTGCTTTCTTCCATGAGCTCATGGAGCTTCTTCTTGAGATTGTTGAGTACCTGCACCGTATTTCCCGTCGTTTGCTTGAGTTTCAGAAGTTCTTCGTTGCGCTCTTCGATCTTGGCAACATACTGCTTGTTCTCGATCTGGAGTTGGTGAAAGTCAATGTAATGCAGCGCGTCACCCATTTCCTCTTTGTGGCGCAACTGGGCATCAATCTTTTGTGCCTGGGACTTAAGTGTCGCGTTCTTGAGACGCAGTTTCTCGACCACCGCATCCTTCTGGCGCAATTTCTCTTCCATATACCGAATCATCTTCTCTGCGATTGTTTTGCCTGTGCGGAAGTTCTCCGCACCAACCACAATGTCGCGCTTGAACTCGTACGCGTCCTTCTTAAGCTCAGCGATGCGAATATCCGTCTCTTCCAGCACAGCACGCAGCGTGTCGATAAGTCGCTCCGACGTTCGCTTGGTCTCCTCGAGCTCCTTTTGCGCGGCCTCGAGTTCGGTGCTGCATATATCGTTTTTCTGCTCCATTGTCAACATCATCTGCGCTCGTGCACGCCGCTGGCGATTGGCATTCTTCTTATCCTTGTCATCCTTCTTCTCTTCGTCGTCACTGCCTGTGCCGCCTTGAGCGTGCCGCTTGAGATAGGATTCAAACAACTCGTTTTCTTGCTTCAAGATATCGTTTTGCCGAGAGAAGTCGTCCAGCTGCGTGGCACATACACGCAGGCATCAGTAATGCGTATGCGTCACACTTCCGAAGATCATGTACCTTGGTTTCCAAGTCATCGATCTCGTCGTCGCTCATGGCGTCTTTAAAGGGCTCTGACCGTGCTGTGGCTCGCGAGGAAGGAAGCGACCCGCTGCGACGTTTGGACTGGAAACTGCTGGCACGTCGGTTCGTGATGACCTCCAATGGTGTCGATACTGGAGACAATCTTCATCATAAACCATCGCTTAAATGCATCAAAAGCCCGAATGAGGTCGAAGCATGCGCTGCTGCGGTGTGCTCGTGATGCAACCATCTGCAGCGCGTTTGGAGTCACGAAGAACATGAAATGTCGACTCCTCAGTATTTCCGTATATTGTATAGGACATTTTCGTGCAATGACGGAAACATCCTCAATCATTGCGTCCACCCAAAGCAAATGAGAACAGGAGCGCGGAGCAAGCCATGCGCAACCATCAGGACACGAGCGCCACGGCCACTGTGACACAAACAGTAGTTCAGGCGACTTGTCCAGGTTGCATGAATCGTGGCGAGCGTGCACGTGTGCGGGCGCATTGCGGTGTGGGCAAGCGAGAACAAGCGAGTGATGAAGGCAGCAGCGTGCAGCAGCAACGGTGGATGACGCATTTCGCGGACAGGGTGTCTGACCCGACAAAGCGTGTGTATTGATCCATCCAGTGAACAGCGGTAGGCTACGCTAGGCTACGGCACGGTGCACGACAGAAAAAGCAAATGGTGTGTTGATCAAGGCGCTCGACGACGGCAAAGACGAAAGCGTGGGCGAGCGCCGACACGATGGATGGATGGAGGCGGAGACGCGGTGCGGGCTGGTGGAGATGCTG
>NSDO01000234.1:0-17392 GCA_002286825.1 Lagenidium giganteum
GTATGGTCAAGTGCACATACTCCAGCCAGCATATTCTGTGATGGCGTGGGCCACACGACCGGCGGCCAGGTCAGCCACGCTCACAGTCGGTCACAGAACATGTTTGGTGGAGTATGGTCAAGTGCACATACTCCAGTCAGCGTAGGTTGTCATGGCAGCCTGGTTTGGACTTGCACGATACGAGTGGGCTTTTCTGCCACAACACGCTGTTTAGTCCACAAAGCCATCTAGCCGTTGAACGCGTCTGTTGTCGATTACGCGGCTTGCGCATCGTGATTCTTCAGCAACCATTCTGCCATCGCCATCGGTCAAGCTGCCAGCGAGAATTCTGCTTGCTCTTTCATCCACGGCCAGCTCCTCTCGTCCTATCTGTAACATTTACCACGTCGCCATGGCAGTTTATCTTGTATGACCGCCGCCGCTGACATAATTCACCTTCATTTTCACGCAACACATTCCCATCTCCTGTGCTGTTCTTGTTGGCCGCACACGTCATTTGGAGCGCTCACGTCACAGATCCAGAATCGTTAATTCCCATAAATATTGGAGGGAGTTTACTGGGTGCAAAATTTTAAAAATATGCGTGAGTTCGGAGGCGTAAATCTTAGGTGCGCTGGCAGTAATTTGCTGGGACAGTAAATCGGAGCCTTGATATGAACGAATATGATTGGTCGAGCTTATCATGGAAAATCGTCGATAAGAATTCAAGGTTTTTTCTTATCGACGATTTTCCACGTTAAGGCGCTTGGTGGGTTAAAGCAGCACGGCAAGCGTCAAAGAGTTGAAAGCAAATGTGATCGAGACTCTGACCACGCTTCATTTACAAGCGATGCAGTGAAGGTGAAGACGAATAAGCGCAGGCCGCGAAAATCACACAAGCCAACAAACATACCAGCAGCAGGCGATCCAGTGGCTGCAGGGACTCGAACGTCAAGGAAAGTGGGTTTTGAAGGATCCAGTTCAGGGGATAAGCTTCATCAGACGCAATGTCGGATGCATTGCATCAGTGTGCTTGCAGTGGGGATGGATTGCACGCATTTGGGTGAATTGCGCTGTCGTCGGCGGAATTGCCCGGACGATAGACTAGTCCGACGCAACTACGCTAAATTATGCGTAATCCCCAGAACATGCCCTTCCTGGCGAGTAATAATAGCACTCGTAGAGGGTGCCATTACGACACACGAAGGTCTCACTCGACCTAATGACGATGAAAATCGATTACATCTTGACGTGGAAAAGGTCTCATTCGACCTAATGACGATAGCGTCTATATGGAAGAACACAGCACGCAAGCTCACGGCATCACACAGCCGTACACGCCTGGATGCACAAAGTCACAACGAGAAGCCCTCGACAACCCGGTTTGCACGCCTGGACAGTTGCCCTGCTCCTTGCCCGCGCAAATAGGCTTGGCCGCACAGAACGTGCCTTGGCCCTGCACACTCACGGTCATGTTGCCGGCTGGGTTCGTCGAGCAGTCGGGCAAGTCCACCGTCGACACTTAAGAGCGGATCGAACATCCTTACATTATCTGCGTTTCTTGCTTGCATACCTTTGCAACGTGGTGGACGCGATTCGTATTTTTTGTGTGGAGGCTTGGCGGATACTCACGTTTTCGTCGCGGATCGCTTTCAAAGCAGATTGGAGCTGTGTTTCGTCGGCACCCATTTTGGACGCAATTGTGAGGTTTCCAGTCGCAACTGTACAGATTTGTTTTGTTTCATGCTCACAGAACAATTGTTCATATTTCAGAGGGGTAAGTTCAGACAGCCCAACAAGTGAACTTTTTAACTGCAGCACCTGAACACTCACCGCGAAAACGACGCCACATGTGGACGTGGTACGGATATGTCGGCGCCGCGGCGGCCGCCACGGCCGTCGGTGCGCTCATTGCGCACCAGCTCTTCGGGCCGGGCATCGATGCGCACAACCCTCGCGCTGAGCTGCCGCTCACGGACATTGAGAAGCGCTTCCTGCAGGAGCACGTGGCCAACGCACGGGAGGAGACCGGCTACATCACGCGGCCACGCGCCAAGGGCCAGAGCGTCAAGCTGTTCTACCGCATCTGGTTCCCCAAGCGCATCACAGACGGCGACTTCCGCGCCGCCAAGGGCATCGTGGTCGTGCTGCACGGCATGAACACGCACAGCGCGCGCAACCGACAGCTGGTCACGGAGCTGCTGCACGACGGCTTCATCATCGCCAGCATCGATCACGAGGGCTACGGCCGCAGTGACGGCCGCCACGGCTACTTCGCCAGCATCCACGACCTGGTGGACGACGCCATCGAGTACATTAAATTCATCCGCGGCAAGTATCCAGAACAGAAGGTGTTCGTCAAGGGCGGGTGAGTGGTGTGTCTGTGCGTGTGCGTGTGTGTGTCATCCATCTCACCACGCGCTCGCATTTCTCAACAGATCACTGGGGGGCCTTATGGTGCTACACGTGCTGACCAAGATGGAGCGCGGTCTTGTCGATGGCGCTGTCATTCTTTGTCCTGCGGTGCAGATCCACGAAGGCACTCGCCCGTCCAAGGCCGCCGAGGTCGTTGGTCGCTTCTTGCTCAAGTTTACTCCCAAGCTGCCGTTCGCACGCGGCAACCGCGGTCGCAACAGCTCGCCAGAAGTGGCTGCCGCTGTGGATGCCGACAAGCAGGCTGATCCGATGTTCTACAATGGTCGCCTGCGCATTGGCGTGGGCTTCGCGTTCTTAAAAGCCATCGAGTACATCCAAGACCGATTCCACTTGATCGACACGCCGTACTTGTTGCAGCACGGCACCGGCGACCTCGTGTGTCACGTATCTGGGTCCGAAGATCTGCATCAGAAGACGTCGAGCAAGGACAAAACATTCAAGACGTACGCTGGTGGCTACCACGACCTCAGCAACGAGCCGCCGCATATCCGTGACGCTGTCGTGAACGACTTCGTGGAGTGGCTCAACGCCCGATGCATGTAATTGGCATTCAATCGTGGCAATGCCCCATTGCGCATGCTTTTGCCTCTGCATCTGCTGTATACTGTGGTGGATCCTCGCAACGATAAGGCATCTGATGAAGCAAGCAAGGAATAATAATGAATTTTCTTGTGGGTGATACAGCGCCGTCTTAAACGGACGTGACTTGGTTGGCTGCCTTCGCGCAGCACTTCTTGAGGATGGCGCGACCGTAGGGGATGAACGATGCGCCGTACCAGAGCATCGCAACGTACTGCACCATCACCAGGATGAGCACCAGTGGGCCCGCCTTGGGGAAGAATATCGCGAGAATGAGCGTGAGCACCATGCAGCCGATCCAGACGCAGCAGGCCACGCGCCGCACCGGCATGCACATCACTTTGAGCTGTCTGCGCGGACCCACGAGGAAGAAGGAGCTGCCGATGCTGCACAGGTTGCCCACTGTGTAGAAGAACGCGAACTGCTTGATGTGCTTCGGGCCACCCCAGAACATGAGCGTGGACAGGAAGCCACACAGCGTCCCGAACACGTAGCAGCCGATGGCGCCGTAGAGCCGCTGGCGTTTCGTGAGCTTGCACTGCTCGCCCAGGTCGTCCAGCAGCCCTTCTTCTTCCTGGTTCTTCGGCGTCGCCGCCGGCGACTTCGTCTCCGAGTCGGCGTCCACGGTCGACGCCAGGCTGTTGGAGCTGGAGACGCTCGGGATTTTGAAGTTCAGCGACTCGGCCGTCGAGCGGGCCTTGGTCTGCAGTGCTTCGGCTCCCTTCTGCGTGACGTCCTTGAGCGACGCGGCCTTCTCCTTGGCCAGCGCCGCCGTTTGCGCCGCGTTCGCCTTGAGCTGCTCCAGCATTTTGCGACTCCTTTTCGCTTTGGCGACCGCCACAGCTCAACGTGACAGACGCGCGAATTTCAGCCAATGAGAGAGTGCTTGGGTGCTATTCTCGTCCATCCTGCTTTTCATTGGGCGAAAATGATGCAGCGCGAGACCACCGACGATATCCAGGCAGCTTGGCGGTGGCTGCCATCATCTCGCAAGTTGGTCAATACGATTCGCATCATGATAGAAATGGGTCGCTTTCCTGCTTGTGATCGCATTGTTCACGCGACTGTCAGTGGTTCAAACTCAATGGATTCCAAATGCCAAAATCGAGACATGCTGATTTTTTAGCGAATCATATTTGGTGCAGTTGGTGCTGGTGCTCTGTGATTGGTTGAAACTCGAATCCGCTTCGTGTTCGCTTTGCTTGACGCAATTTGATCGCGAGCCACTGCAACGAAGATGTCGGACTCGGAGGAATACGAATACGAATATGACAGCGACGAGCAGAACCAGAGCGACGACCAGGACGCAGGCACGGGGGATGAAGGCGGAGAGGAGCGCAATGCCGTCCGAGAGACCCTCATTAAGCTCGAGAACACGTTCTACGAGGCCGAGGACTTCCGCCAACGAGGCGACAACGCTCAGGCGCTCGAGTACTTCCTTCGCGTCGTCGATCTCGAGCGCGACGTGATCGCCAGTGAACCGAGCAACGTCAAATGGAGCTTCCAGGCGCTGGAGAACGTGGTGAAGCTATGCGTGGGCCGCCAGCAGTGGGATGACATGCTCACTTACTACCAGCAAATGCTGTCGTTCCTGGCGCAAGTGACACGTAATGAGAGCACGGAGTCGATTTCCTCCATCCTTGACGTGGTGTCCGCAGCTACAGGTGATAATAAAGCGACGGCCAAGTACACATCCAAGGTAGAACGTCATTATGGTGGTTGAACGAGCTGATGAGGTCAACGTGGTAACGTGGTGTCGTCTGTGATAGATGTACGAGATCACGCTCGAGAAACTCAAGGCGGGGAACAACGATCGTCTGTGGTTCAGCATGAACGTCAAGCTGGGTAAGCTCTTCCTGGAAGTTGGTGAGTTTGGGCAACTCCGGCGCCTGCTCGACCAGCTCTACGAGTATTGCCGTGCCCCAGACGGCGCGCAAGACAACTCGAAGGCCACGGCGCTCATGGAGGTCTACGCTCTCGACATCCAGGTATGTGCAACCTATCCAATTGGTGATCCAATGTTGATGAGTATTGACGAGATTTTTGTCGGTCGATGACAGTGGTGCGGAGCGACCAAGAACAGTGCGAAATTGCGAACGATCTACCCACGCACATTGGACGTGGACGCAGCACTATGTGACCCGCGTGTGATGGGGTGAGCGTGAGATACGTCGTGGTGGACAGCGTCACTCACCGAGTCTGAACGTTATCGTGATGCATGCGAAATGCCAGGGTTATCCGCGAAGAGGGAGGCAAGATGTACATGGAAGAAGGGCAGTGGATGCTTGCGTACAACGAGTTCTTTGAGAGTTTCCGCAACTACCAAGAGGCCGGAAACTCGCGGGCCACGCAATGTCTCAAGTATGTCGTGCTGGCCAATATGTTGGCCAGCTCAGATATCAACCCGTTCGACTCGCGCGAGGCCAAAGTGTACCAAGACGTGGAAGAGATCGGTGCGATGTTGCTGCTGCGAGGAGCCTACGAGTCGAACGACATCGTGTCCTTTGAGAAGATCCTGCGCAACAGCAAGTACAAGTTGCTGAGCGACCCGATCATGATGAAGTATCTGAATCCGCTGGTGCGCAATATCCGCAGTCAAGTGATGAAGAAGATGGTACAGCCGTATCGGTCGATCAAGCTCAGTCACATTGCCAGCGCCATGCGTATGACCCCCGACGAGGTCGAAGAAATCGCCACGCAGCTCATTCAGAACCACGACCTCAACGGCAAGATCGACCAAGTGACGGGTTTGTTGGTGCTTGAGAGGGCTGGGAAGTATGTCGTGTGCTCGGAATGGGCCAGCCGCCCAATTGCTGTGAAGATTCCTTTTACTCATCGTTGCTTTGTGTTGGATATGCAGGGACAAAGGATCTGCGGAGCGAACGTTCGACGCGCTCCAGCGATGGGTGCGTGCGTTGGAAACGGTGCATACAGCCGTGGTGCAGCGAGTGCCTGCGGCATGACGCACTCGACAGAAAGAGAGCGCTTGCCGATTCAAAGTGCTGTTCTATCGTATCTAATCGCATCGTAAACCATCCATCCACTGTCTGCTGACAACCACATGCTGCTGCTCTCACTGAGTGGCTTGAAGGCTTCCTCATTGCATGTGAAGAGGCGAGGCTTGGATTCGCACTCGTGGGTTGGCGATGGCATCGCGGCTTTGGATGAGCTTGAGCTCGCAGTTACGGCCACCGAGGCGGAGCGTGATTTGCAACACATCCTGGATTGTGGACACCACGTATTCCAGCACTCGCTTGAAATCGTTTGGGAAGCGGTTCAGCCAGGCAAGCAACAACGCAGCAAACAGATCACCCGTGCCGGTATAGTAGCTGTCAATCCATGGAACCCGCAATGTGTACTGCTCACAGATGGCGGCGCCGGTGTCATCCTTTCCGATTTGCTTGGAGCCGATGACCACCAGCTCGCGTGGTGCGCTGCCATCCACCGCACTTGAGGCCTCCTCTTCGAAGCTGCTGATGACGATGACCTTGGGGCCCTGCGCATGCAGCTGCTTGCACGCGTCGGAGGCGTCGGAAATGGTGCGGAGCTTGAGGCCCGTCAGCAATTCGCACTCGAACTGGTTGGGCGTGAGCACGTCCGCGATCGGAAGCACGCGCGTGCGGTACACGTCCACAAGTTCCTGTGGCACGTACAGCTTGCCCTGATCTCCCATGACAGGATCGCACACGTAGAGCAGTTGTTCCGGGTGGTCCTTGGCGGCGCGCAGGCGCTCGTAGACGCGGACGATGGCGTCCAGGAGCGTGACGGAGCCCACGTAGCCCGTGAGCAGGTGCGAGTACGCGTTCTTGAGCAGCGCATTGCGCTCGAGCCCGTCCAGCAGGTCATGCAGGTCGTCGCCCGTGAGGCGCAGGTGCTTGCCGCCGAAGCTCGGGTAGCCCGTGTGGTTGGAGAAGTGCACGCTGTTGATGATGTCCACTTCCTGGCCCAGCAGCTGCAGCGGGAACACTGCGCTCTTGTTGCCCACGTATCCCTGCACGACGTGCGACTGGATGCTGAGCACGCGGCCCAGACATTCCGTGGCCGCTTCCACAGGCGCTGCACTGGTGCTGTTGGTGACGTTGCTCATGGCGACGATGGTTCCAGCCAGCCACACCCGCACCCCTTCCCTGCCTTCCACCGCTGGAGTACTGTTGCTGTCTTGAATACAAGCCCGTTGCATGAAGAATGTGAGAATGTCGTGGCAGGCAGATGCTGACCCGAACATGATGCATGGATCACTGCTGGGAACATCAGCAGCTGCAGCTCATGCGACCTTGCGACCGAACGGCTTCGGTCAACAGGGGCAGTCACAGCACCTGGCAGTAACAGCGACGGTCACTGAAGCGGCCTTGTGTGTGATGCAAGAAGCAATGCTGTCGCACGACAGCTTAATGGCTTCCATTCCGTACTTAGTCGAGGGAATGCTGTGCGCTGTTGTCACATGTGCCCTTTCCCACCTAACCCGACATGTGTGCCACCAGCTGGGCTGCCCGGTTTATTGAACAGCTGGCGATGGTGGCAGCAGCCACGAGCACCAGTTGGTTGACAAGTTGTGTGCCCAAGCGTCGCCTGGTGTTGCCGATGCGGGCGACTGCGTTGACGATGACGCCACACTGGTCCTCACTCAGATGCAGTGCTGGCCGTGGGCAAAAGTCACTGAGAGCCAGACGTGCGGAAGCTTGCTTGATGAGTCGATCCATGGGCGGACCCTGCCGTTCATGGCCTGGGGGGTTGCCTTGATGGATGAGATCCGCGATGGCGTGCAGCTTTCGCAGGTTCCGGACGACCAGCTGGTGCGGGTGTGAGGGGTCTGTGGATCCACCTGGTGCGAGTGCCCGACTTCTTCGTGGTGGCGCCAGCGCTGCAGAGAGCACACACGAACGACCGCCAGCCGGTGCCATCGCGGCACGGGGAACCCGCAGGAGAGAGCTTCACGCCGCAGTCAGAGCAGAGCGGAAAAGGCCAGACAGCGCGCGCGTTGTATCTGCAGTCCGGCGCCTTTGACGCGCCCAACGAGCGACCGGAAGACCAACGGAGCGCACTTGCAGAAACCAGGGACGCACCGAGTCCGCTGCTGAATTCCTACGTCTCCGGCAACGAATATGATGCTGCGTGTGCTCAAGCACGTGGTGCTGGCGGCCGCGCTGGCTGCCTATGTTGTCACGGCTGACCAAACTGTCGCCGAATGCCTCGAGGACAACGTCGAGTGTGGGTTTCCTCATACTTGCCCAACCAAGTGCTGCACCAAGGGCCTGCAAATCCGCGTGGATGGCCTCAGCCGCTCGTGCTTCACCACGGGAACTTTGTCACCAAGTAAGTCGGATTACAACTCGATACCTCTCTCGAAAGTACGAAATGACTGACGGTGAACTGTTATCAGGCCCATTCTTGCCCTCTAGCAACTCTGGTTCGGGATCAAACAACGCAACTCCCACGCCTGCCAGCCCATCGACAGCTCCAGCTTCGGTGCCGAATGGCCCAAAACCTGCACCGCCATCGAAGGGGCCCGTTGCGCCTGCAGCAAACGTGATCACCCCTTCACCCTCCAACAATAACGTCGACACGTACAACACGCAGTCGACGGTCAAGAGCGGTTCGGGTGGCATTTCCGCCACTGGCGCGGCTGTCGGTGTCGTCGGCGCCTTGGCCGCTGTTGTTGGCCTGGTCGTCGCCGTGATCTACAAGAAGCGTTCACCAGCATCGTCGTCTTCTTCATCGGACGATATGGCCCCAGACTACAAGAAAGGTCAAACTCCAGACAACCGCAACTCGCTTGACACTCTCGATGGCATGCTCGAACAACAAGTGCGTGGAACGACCGGATCGACGCATCAGCTGCCGGTGTTTTCGGTGGCGGACCGATCCGAAGTTGCCAGTGCGTTGCCGTCGTCGCCTTTCTCCCATCGTGGTGCACGCATCAGCTCACCGAAGGGAAGCACCGCCATGGTCGTCGACGACATGGAGTTCAACGACATGGAATTCAATGACTTGGAATACGACGCTGAAAGTACCGACGTTCGGTCAACATCAGGAAGCGCGGTCGCAGTCGCTTTCCTGGATTTGGAGGATGGTCAGCATCACAACGTCCAAGCGCAAATGCCATCCAGCAACACGGAAGTGGCCCTGTAGGCCACTGCTGATGCTTGCACCTCACTCCAACCTCTTCCATTTCGATGTTGTCGATGTCATTTCCCCGTGTTAGAGTCGCATAAACAACAACAAAAAACACACCTTATCTATGCCAGGTGGGAAATGGAAACGCCATTGTGGAGTTTTTCTGCGTTTTGTCGCATTTCTCCCACTCTCGCTCTCTGCGAGTCTCTGCCGAATCAGAACACAAACGTACCGGTAGAGGACCGGTTTTTCTCACATGTCCCGAATGCGAGCGTGGCTGGTTCGGGACGCCGGAGCCCCATGCTCAGGGAGGAGAACAGGGCTGGTGACCTGCACCGCCAATGGACCGCCGGCGCATGCGCGACCGCGATGGAGGTGGCGGCGGCGCTGGCGGCAGCTCAGCCTTCGATCGCCACGAAGACGGCAAGAAGCGACGTAGCCGCAGCTACAGCCCCGTCGCGTCGCGACTGCGGTATCGTTCACGGCGCCATCATCCGCACGCGCGACCGCTGACCATGCCACCGCTGCATCGCTCGTACTTGCGCAGTCGCTCGGGCTCGCGCTCTCGCTCGGCGCGACGGCCGCGGACGAACGGCGGACGCATGCATCGCTCCAGCTCGATGAGGTACTCGCGGTCGCGCTCCCGGTCCAGGTCGAGATCCAGATCGCGACGGCACTCGGGCACTCGGTCGCGAACGGGCTCGCACGCCGGGTATGGACGCAGCAGGTGAGCTCAAGCCAAACGACCGCATGGACCAGCGGGAGGCTGGCATGCGCGTGCACGTGCTGAATGAATGGCGTGCTAGCAGGCCCCGGAAGAACGGACACGCGCGCAGCGATGGGTTCCGGCGCGGAGGTAGTTATAGCACACGGCAAGGTAGTGGTGGCCCCGGTCGTGGGTCGCGCACGCGTCGGTCGCGAGATCGATCGGAACGACCGCGTCGTGGAAAGAAAGCACGTGAAGACAGCTGGCGCTCCTCGCGTCATCGAGAGACTCGCGAGCAAGATCAACGCAGTGGCGACGAACGCGATGCTAGTGACGACAGCGCCGGCCATGACGACACGGTCGGCAGTTATGACGGAAAGCCAGGCGACTACATCGCCAACCGATGTACGTGTGCTGTGCGATATTGCTGTGGGTTGTCGACGAGCTGGGGCTCATCATGTTTGTGTGCGTCTGGGCATCGAAACAGACAAAATTATTCGTGAGGCTGGCCTCGGGACATTCGGTCGCGTGCTCGAGTGTCTGGATAAAGTTCGTGATATTATCGTTGCGATCAAGGTGGTGCGCAAGGTGGAGAAGTACTCGGAGTCGGCCAAGGTAAGCTTGCAGTCTTCTGGTGATTCTCTCGTATTCGTGTCAGGCAGTGCTGACTCTTGCTGGAATGGCGCAGATCGAGGCCAACATCCTGCAGGACGTGAATGAGAAAGACGAACGTAACGAGTCTCTCTGCGTACAAATGTTCAAGTGGTTCGAATATAAAGGTCACGTCTGCCTCGTCTTCGAACGGCTGGGCTGCTCGCTCTATGATTACCTCAAGAGTCACGACTACAAACCGTTCCCGATGCGCTGTATTCGCGCGTTCGCGTGGCAGCTGCTCACCTCGCTCGAATTCATTCACCGAATCAAGCTCATTCACACAGATCTCAAGCCTGAGAACATCTTGCTGGTCGAAGACGAAGAAGAGCACGGAACGGCGTCATCGCCATCGTCCACGTCGTCATGCAGCTCACCCAACGGCAATGCGTCGCAATGGTCTTCACAGCGACGCTGGAAACCGCGGGATACGATTGTCTGTGATGTGGAAAATGGTCGTCAAGTCCTTCGTCCACCAGCTTCCAACGCTGTCAAATGTGAGCTCCATGTGCGCCGTGGTTTGCAACGAAAGTTTCTCTAACTGGTGCTTCTGACTATGTTGCAGTGATTGACTTTGGTGGTGCCACATACGATGACGAGTCGAAGAGCTCGATCATCAACACACGTCAGTATCGCTCCCCTGAAGTCATCCTTGGTCTTGGCTGGAGCTACCCATCAGACATTTGGTCTGCTGGGTGCATCATTGCTGAGATGTATCTTGGCGAACTACTTTTTGCAACGGTGTGTGCACAACCCAGCTGTTTGCTTGAATGAGCGTCGTTGCTGACATCATTGCTTGCCATTGCCCCGTAGCACGAGAACATGGAGCACCTCGCGTTGATTGAGAAATGCATCGGTCGTCTGCCTGACCACATCGCTGCTCAGGCAGCCAAGCACAACGGCAAGCTATTCCGTCGCGGACGACTGAATTGGCCGGACAACGCGTCCAGTCAAGAAAGCGTCGACCATGTTCGCAAGATGCGTCGACTCGAAGACATTTTGAGTCCTGCAGATGCAGAGACTGGCCTGCTTGACCTGCTGCAGCTGATGCTGGTGCTCGATCCCGAGAACCGCGTGACTGCCAAGGAAGCGTTGAACCATCCGTTTTTTGACGGCTTTTCTCGCCGAGACATCACTCCTGTGTCATCGGCAGCAAACGGGCGGTCTTAGCAATACAACACGGCCATAAAGTGGATTGGTGTGAATATGGAGCAAGTAGTTGTCCTTCCGAACCGTCCTGAGCGTCTACTTCCTACACATGCCTCTCTTGATCATCAACTTCGGACATAACCTCAGCGCTGCTGGTGGACGTCATTGCCGACGGCGAGACTTCGCCTAGCATCTCGCGGGGTGACAGTGGAAGGCTGAACTCAAAACCTTCGTGGATTCGGAACGTAGGTGACGACACGCGGGACCGAGAACTCAAGAACGGAGAGGACGGTGGGCTCAGTCGTGACGGTGATAAGACGGACGAACTGCACAACTCGAGAGACCACGTGGGTTCCTGTCTGACCATGGCGTCGTGTGTGCAGCATAACGTGGTCTCTGTCGTTGCCTGTGATGCGACAGTGAGGCTCTTGGTCACGGATGTGTGCGAGTTTCGATCGGGCGTGGCCAGCGGCGCCATATATTGCCCACAGGCCGAGTGGATGCGGGTGCTGTTGTCAACTTCGTTCGCGACGGCGCGCATCCGCCGATGCCGCTTGGACACGAACCATACTGCAAGTGCTAGCACCACAACACACGCGACCAGAAGAGCTGCGACACCCATGCTACTCGTAGCAGGTTCGTCTCGCCGCAGCGCTATCACAGTTTGTGAGGAACTGTCGTCCATGTTGTCTTTCCGTCGCGTTGATGCTGGCGATGGTGGCTGTGCTTGCCCTGCGCCCACAGCCGTTCTGGTGGTGGTGGTGGTGGTGGCGCTGGGCTCTCCGTCACCAGCGCCGTCACCAGCTCTGGTATCAAGGTTCGCGCTGCCAGTTCGTGTCTCGTGTGTGATCGCCATTGTTGCCATGTGCAGTTGTCGTCGATGTGGGGCATCCCGTGCGAGGAACTGACACTCAAGACGGTGGTGGTCGACGTCGCAGCCGGCGATCTGCGGTGTCTTCAGCGCACGTTGCGGCAAGCTTCGGACGGCCGTCTTCCTGGTATTCCTGGACTGGGCATCAACTGATTCTGGCACTGTCGAGTCCGAGATGTCCCGCGCGTGGGGCGCGGCGGCAGTCGAGCTGGTCGTCAATCCGTCCATTCAAACAGGCAACTGCGCCAGCAGTAGACGCACAGTGACCGTACGCGACTGGTGTCCCAAGGCCTAGCAAGGTCTGGGCCAGGGTCACAACCGCACCAGTAGTGGGTTCATCAGTGCAAATCCTGCGCGCATTCGTATTCCATACCAGTACCATCCCGCACAAGTGCGCTGCGCCTGTCGCTGCTGCACGTAGTTCGTCGCGTCCAGCTGTGCAAATCGTCATCGCATTGCAATCGAGCTTGCTGTGGTCCATGAACGGGGTGCATGCATCATTGTGGTCATCGTCCAGATGTGTTTTACACACAGGACCAGGATGGATTCAACCCACAAAAATGTCGAAAATGTCGGAAACGTCGTGAATCAAGGTTTCTCGGACAGATTAATCTGCGCCAGTACCGTAGCGTACAGTAAAGGCGGCAAAAACGCCCCTTCGTACCGGCCAAAGCCGAGCGCCAAGTGAGACCCAAAGCCCCATGAGCGTCGTGGGGAAGAACCTGCCGGGGTCGCGCAATGACGAGTTCTTCTCATGGGAGAAGAAGGGTCAAGCCAGCAAGGACACGGGCGGCGCCTTCGAGGTGGAGCAGCTGATCCAGCGGCTTGTGCGCGACGAGCCCACGGCTCTCGCCAAGATCTACACGGTCCCGGAAGACCAAGACACGTACCTGTGGCAGTATGAGCACCTGCGGCAAGTGATGAAGGAGCTGAACGTGCTGGTGGCGCGGCTGGATGGCAAGTGCACGCGCGAGTCGTGCGTCGTGATGAAGGCCACGGACGACTGGGTGTTTCTGTGCGCGGCGCACAAGGCGCCGAAGGAGTGCTGCGCGTTCGAGTACATCATTCACACGATGGACAACGTCAACACGCTGCTCACCAGCAGTCGCGTGTTCCCATCGCGCGTGTCCATCACTTCCAACGCGACGCAGTATTTCCAGTCGGTGGCTCGGCGGCTCTATCGGATCTTCTCGCACACGTACTTTCATCATCCCGAAGTGTTTCGCGAGTTCGAGGACGAAACTTATTTATGCCATCGCTTCGTGCACTTTGTCTTGAACTTCTGCCTCATCCCGAAGAACTTGCTGATCATCCCCGACATGGCCTGAGTGCCCGACCTCCGCCGCCAATTCATTGATACATAGACATCATCGCCGTCGTTTGCTGTGTAGTATGCCAGAAGAATAAAACGAAACAACAACACTCGCGGCTTCTAACACAGCAGTGTACCATCGATTGTGCATGTCAATATGGTCGTGGCATTATGATCGACGCAGATTATTCAGTCGCGCTTCCAGCTCGCTCATGGCGGCGTCAGATCCGCCGGCAGGCGCCGCTCCGGCCGCCACAGGTGCCGCTGGCGGCACAATCATCGCAGGTTGCGCTGGCTGCGTAGCCGCTGCTTGGGCCACTGGAGCCTCGGGCACGTTGCCCGTGAGGTCGATCCCAATCTCATCTAGCACTTGGCCCACAATCTTGTCTGTTTCCTCTTCATCCTGGTCAGCGTCCATGACGTCGTCGATCGTGTCGCCGATCATCTCCTGCTGCATCTCCATGCGCTCGCTTTCCTTCGTGTATTCCATCATGATCTGGTTCAGACGAGGCAGGTTCATGCTCTTTGCCATCGCCTGCATCGCCTTGGTCGTGCCTGCCAGCGCAGATGTCATCGCTTCCGCCGACTTTGCAGTCTACAACAAGCAGTTCATATTCAATACCCATCCAACTTCAAGCGCAGCGCAGCGCAGCGGAGACTGCCCCACATACCTCAAGACGCAGTGCCACCGCCTGGAGCTGCGAGCGCATGGTGTAAAACTTGTTGACGTGCTGCCGCGTGCGCACGAGGTCCTTGGCCATGATCTTGACGGACGAGATTTGGCCTTCCTTGGCCATTTTCTTGATTTCGATGATCAACTTCTTCTCCTGGTTCTGCATGTTGAGGCGCTCGCGGTCCAGCTCGCGGATGGCGCGGTTGATCTCGCGTTTGTTTTCGCGGAGCTGCTCCTTGAGCGTCTTCTTCTTGCCCAGCGCGTTGCCCATGGTGGTCGCGTGGCCTCGCTCGCGGAGCTGCTGGTGTCGGCGTGGAGGTCTGTTGTGGCTTGTTCTCCTCGAGATGACACACAGCGCGAGCAAACCGCACTTAGCGTGCCTCACCCGTCTGGACAGTGCAAGTTGCAACACACGTTGGACAAGTCTGAAATTTGGAACTGAATTCACAAAGTTCGCGCATACGTCGTGCGCACCTAAGGGACAAGTCGGAATGATGGTGAAGACGACATTCCAGCGCGTCATGGCGACGTCAACGGATGATACAGCGGCCATGGGGCACAGTCGATCGACGTGGAGGCCGTGGCGTTGGCTCCAGAGGCACTGCAGAGGGGTGTGCTGCTAGCCCAGATATGGATCGGAGCCTGCATTTGAACAGGGAACGTGGAAATACTGGTGTTGCGAATGCTGACCGACCTCAGCGACGTTGACACCACGGCGTCCGATGGCAGTTCCGTCAATGGGTTGCCATCCAACACCAGCACGACGAGCTCCGATCGATTAAAGACGCTTGCTGGAACTCTGGCGATGTTGTTGTTGGCTAGCGATAACTGGGACAAGCGCATGCGCTCAAGGACCGGAGGTAGAGTGGATGAAAGCCCAACATCTTCAAGTCCAAGAGCCATTCCTGGAGGCCAAACATCCGCAGCAGTGAGAGGCAGGGTTGATAGCCTGCACCGGCGAAACAGCACGTGTGTGAGAGTTGGGGGCGCGTTGGGCGCGAGCATACCAAGCGGGATGCTGCCAATGTTAGTGTCAACGACGTAGACGAAGCGGAGGCTCGGGTGGCGCTCTGCTGTCAGCGCCGCTGCTGCATCCCATTGAGCAATTGACGAATTCGTGACGTGAATACCAACCAGCGATTGCAATTGCTGGATAGCGACTGGCACACGAAGCGCTTTACAATTGCGGAACGCGATAACCAGAGCCGACGACCAGCTGATGTCCTTTAGCTGCGTCGCCATCGCGTCCACATCTTTAATCTTTGGGTTCGTGCAATCCATATCCAGGTAGACACATGACAGCCCAGATCGCTCCCATGGGAAGACTTGGAGGGCACAAACTTCAGTAGTTGGGATTTGTGTCACCCGGATGTGCAGTGCAAGGACAGCGATGCCTGCGACGAGGAAGACGACGTCCACGAGTTTGGCACATGTACTGCGATGTTTGAATGGGATTGGTCGCAACTTAGATGGAGACGCACTAACTTGATGGGCTGGTTGAAAGTACTCACCAAATCGAGTTTGGAGATCCACCATATCGAGAAAAAGACAGAATACAAAGTAGCCACGCACGAGAACATCCCACCAGGACGCAGTCAACACGACGCGCAACTCTGCAGCGACTCGAGCACACCATTTGGAATCGTACCAGTCCAGAGTAGGCTGTCTCTGCGATGGTAGTAGCAAGACCGAGGAGTATGGCAACCACAGCGCCAGCTCAAGGACGACCGACGACGTGAAGGTTTGAAACGTGTCGAAGCACGTTCGTAAGAGATGTTGAGTGCTTGGAGACGAACGAGACCAATGTTGCACCAGTGGAGCACCGAAGCAGTTGAGAGTGATCGTTAGCACGTACAATCGATTCAAGGCCACGCGGGGCAGCAGCGCGTGCATGCGATAGATCTGGAGAATCTGGCACGCAATCTCGATTGACTTGCGAAGCACCGTCCACAATGGACTGGACCATCTACACTGATGGCACATACTAATGCGAGCGTGGGCAAATGCGAGCCGCTGCTTCCAGACTGACGTATTGATCATCTTCACGATAAGGCATGCATGACCACATGCGAACACTACCAAAACACCGATCATTAGCAGATCACAGGCGGGATAGTGCGAGCTCTCGTATGCAGCCATCTTTGCAATTGCAGAGTTGTGTTGAGCAAACCCATAGAACGAAGCCAAGGTTGCGTTAGCCACGAAGCACGTGAGGTGGACAGCGAAAACCATGGCCCAGCACACTCGGGTTCTCATCGATCGCAGTAGTTGGGAGTGATCGGAAGTAGTTGGATGGCTTTCAAGCCCAGTGCGTTGGGACAACACCGTCTTGAGTCTGCTGACGGGAGGCACCTTTTGTGACGCGCGAACAACGACGACATTGATCTGAGTGCTGGTGTAGCTGCTGCGGCGGCTCGAAGTTCTTGGCAAGGTCGTTCGTACTCCCGGCACAGGCTCTGACGTCCAAGCGCCCAGAGGACGCGGCTGGACCTCTTGCGCTGCATCCTCTTCGCCCATCAATCCTGATCAATGGCAAGGATGTCTGTGCCGGAGCAAACGCTGCATCCACGCCCGACTTCGCTTCTGCTGGTAAATTTGGAAAGCCCACGCTCAATGCCCATCGCTGCCGGAGCCCACATACAGGAATAGGCGCAATTCAGCAGGACAATATTCAAACGGAAGGAAAAGCCATGGGTTTATCGTTAATAATCCGCCTAGCTCACGGACGGCGGGTGTGATCTGCGTGATCCCCGCGAGCTAGCTGACAGTGCAAACGGACTTGACAGATGGTGTTTATCGCTTAACTGACTGGACGATGTGGATGAATATGATGAAAGAGCCGACATTACTTAGATTTTGTATGTGTCACTATACTCGGTTGAGCGCGGTTTCAGCCAATAATTTGTGTCGAACGGTCACTTC
>NSDO01000234.1:19627-71927 GCA_002286825.1 Lagenidium giganteum
TTTCCGACTTCATCAGCGCAACCGCAAGTGGTCATTGGAGCTATTGCTTCCAATACTGGCAGCACATTCTATAGAGCGCATACATTACGACGCGAACGTGAGCACCGTCACCATTCATGACAGTACTGTTCCTCCAATGCCAGGGCTTCCTTCAGTATGATGCCTGCATTCTTACTGTCATGGCGTCGGCTGTGGTGTCATTGGTTGCTTCATTCATGGTTCTTTCACTTGCGAATTTCACGGGCAAGTTGTCGACAGCGTATCACTTTGTGTTGCTGACGACGATGCTGGTGCATCAACACCCTTCCCATTCGTGCCAATGATGTTGATGCAGCAAAAGGTTGCAACTTCCCAAACTTGCATTGGCTTACCTTGCAAGTTAGCTAACGTTGATAGCCCTAATCACAGGTCCGCACTTCACTCGTGTGGCGTGGTGTGGTCCGTCGGTGGCTGTCGGCGATGTCGGCTGATTTACGTTATGGTCACCACATTGTGGAGAGTGCTGATAATTACCTCAATTGGGTAATAACTTGTCGACTGGTCATTTGGGCACGATGACACACATGCAGGCGACACATTATGACGTTCTAGAGGTCGATGCACTCTGCTCTGTCGACGAAATCCGACGCGCTTACCATCGCGCAGCGCGCCGATTCCACCCAGACAAGCAGGGTGGCCAAGCGACGGTCGAAGATGCACAATTTGTGCGAGTACAGGAAGCATACGAGACGCTGCGCGACCCAGTGACGCGCGCCAAGTATGACGAGCAATTGCAGCGACTGACGCTGCAGCACAAGCGGGAGGGCGCTGACGCACGAATTGCGGACGAAGTGACTGTCGAGGACATGGAGAAGGACGTGGTGGACGAAGACGGCGAGTCTTGGGTGGTGTATTCACACGCATGTCGTTGTGGAGACACGTACGAGGTGACAGAGGACGAACTGCTGGACGGGATCGACATTGTGCCATGCACCGGTTGCTCTCTCAACATCCGCGTTCTAGGCAAGCCTGGTAGCGCGTGAAGCAGGAAGGTTAGAGCAACGAGGTGTTATAGATTTTCAACGTTGGGGTTTCGGCCATGTTCGCCCAGCGAGCGTGCGTAATGCGTGCACGTCTGCGCTGTTTGCGACGACAGCAAGCAGACAGCCCGAGTCCATTTGTTCTTGTTCTGTATTGAAGGATGGACCTGCTAGACCTTGATGAACACGCATGCAAAAAACTAGAATTCCTTGCCCTTTGGTGGGCCGTGGAGTGGGTATCTGGTCGGGGTTTGGATCGCGTTCAGCACGCTCAGGCCGACGTACGAGAGGAAGAGAAAGAAGAAGCCGAACAAAATGCCCGCCATCACCTCTGGCGTCGCGCGCACGTAGTGTGGGAAGCAGAACGCCTTGCCGTTCGAGAAGCCCAGCTTGTAGTCAGGCTCGCACACAGGGATTGGCGCGTCCTTCTTGGCCGCCAGTCGGCGCGAGGTGAACTGCGTTGGCTCGGCCTCATCGCCGGTGAGCGCAAAGTCCACAAGACCGTTGGTCTCCTTCTTCAGCACCTCCACGGCATCCTTAATCGTCTGGTCGACGTCCTTGACATCAGCTGGCAACTTCACGAAGATCACGTCCGTCTTGTGGTTGTTCAGCAAGCTGCTGCCATCTCCCTTGAGGAACGTCTCGAGCGAGCCAAGTGGCACGACGGTGTTTGGGAGCTCGTCCGGCTTCGCCGTCGATGTGAGGGAGTACATGCGAGTGGTCTGTGGGATGACGACCGACGACTTGTCGGCGTTGAAGGCTGACGCCAAGTAAGCGCCAGCGTTGAGGTCGCCCAACTCCAAGTTCTGGCGCAAGAACACGCACAGCAACTCCGAGACAGGCTCTTCACGCTTGTCGTTCAAGATGTGCTGCAATGCGTTCAGTTACGAGCGTCAACACCTCTGGCATGTGCGAGATGATACATTACAAGCGCGTACCTGAGTGTATTCGCTGCCAATGGCGCCATCAGCGATGCGCTTGAACGTCTCGACGACGCTCGTGACATCGAGTTCCTCGGCCAGATACGATCCCTTGGTGAAGGTCCTGCGCACATCAACATGCGATCACATGAGCTGCTTCTGTTTGTTCACGTCCACAAGGGACGGTGGCGACGAGCGATGATCAAGCCACTCACGAGCGCTCCGACCACATGAGCAGTGGCACATGCGGGTACAGCGTGCTGGTGGTGGCGACCGCGGTGTGCACGGCCGCGGCGGCTGCGACGACGGCGGCCTGCACGAGTCGAGTCCAGGCCATGGTGGATGGAGCTGCGGAGGTCGGTGGGTGTCTTGCGCGGGGGCGTTCCGAGGCGGTTGTCTCGCCGCTGCTTGGGCTTTTGGGGCGTTTCCTCGCTCCAGGCGGGGGCGCTGCGCTTCTATATTCCCCCTCAACACAAAGGCAGGCGAGATACCGATACCACACCGGTATCGAACCGGTAGACGCACACTGGATCGCAATTTCTCGTTGCAATTCGAATCTGAATTGAAGTGATGGGTCGGGTGGGTCGATGGGTGCGACGGCCCCGGTCGCCCCTGCCCGCCCGCCCGCCCGCCCGAGGCGACGACCACCCCACCCCCCAAACAGCCTCAAGACCAAGCCCCGCCCCGCCCGCGCGTGGAAGCCTGGATCGCCCGCTCGCCCGCCCGCAACGGCAGCGCAACCTCACAGCACCGCTCAGCAGAGCACACAGCGCACGCCAGCACAGCCCAAGACAGCGCAGCACAGCAGCCACCCGCGCGTGCTGATAGATTGACTGATTGATACCTGCAAGCAAAGCGCGGATCGATCACAGCCATGTCGTCCATTCTCGCGTCGCTCGATATGAGCTTGGATGACCTGATCAACAAGAAGAAGAAGGGGCCGTCAAACCCAGACGCGCGCCCAGCACGCGCGGCCGGCGGTCGTGGCGGCCGAGGTGGCGCCAGCGCTGGTGCAGGTGGCGCGGGCCCTGTGCGACGTCGTGGCTCGTCGAACCGTCGACGGAATCAACCGTACGCGCGTCCTGTAAGTGGCAACAGCAGCAGCAATGGCAGCAGGCGGCACCTGGAGAGAGAGGAGAACGCTGCGTGCAAGTGATTCGCGACCGAGAGAGTGACTGGAACGTTCCATGTGTTGTAGCGCGATGGTGACTTTGACGACGAGGAGATGGATGTGGAAGACGACGACGACAACGCCGGCAAGGCCGCCGCCAAGCGACGAGCTGTTGTCGTGAACAAGGGGCGTGGCAAGGCAGGAGAAAAGAAAGGTTAGTGGTCCAGGCAGATCGGTCGCGGTGCCTTTGGCTCCGCTCGTGGCCAGAGCAATCGCGGAAAACGGAACGAGCGGCTGAGTGTTGTGTCTTGGTGCTGAAGGCTCGATCTTCTCGCGACTTGGCGGTGCTAAGGAAACAGATGCCGGCACACGGATCATCGTCAAGAACCTCAAGTTTGACATCGTGGAAGACGACATCAACGAGCTGTTTGGCACGATCGGCAAGGTGCTGAAGACGGAGATTCTGTATGACCGCTCGGGTCGCTCCAAGGGCATTGCGCACGTCTGGTTCGCCAAGCGTGCGTCCGCAGAGAAGGCCATCAAGCAGTACGATGGTGAGTCATGCGGACGATGATATGTTGTGGGCGTGTTCTGACAGCAAGAGTTGGTGCAGGCCGAACGCTGGATGACCTTCCAATGCAGATCGTCCTCGATGAACGAGGCAGCAGCAACAACAATAACAACAATGTGCGTAAGGGATTGTTCGGCACGGCACTGGCCAACCGAGAAGACAAAGACGTCAAGTTCAAGGTGAACCTCGGGTGAGTGGTAGATTATTAATGCCGAGGGATGCCAGCACGAGAGTAAATAACTCCACGGCTTCGGTTGATGTGATGCAGCGGTGAGCGCGAGGGCGAAGGCGCAAGAGAAAACCGTGGTCGTGGTCGTGGCCGTGGTCGCGGCGATGGTGGCGCCCGCCCTTCGAAGACGGCAGAAGATCTCGACAACGAGATGGACACGTACATGAAAGATGCGTAGAGTTTCCCCTTGTTGATGGATGGCCGCGGTCGCTGGCTTTGACATATATCAAGCGTCCATTGTCTCCAATTGCGTTCTCTTGGTTCTCAATCACACACATGCTGATTGATCAACAGCCACCACCATTACCCACCACACACGCTCTCACGCTATGGACCTGCATTTTGTGTGTTCTGGAGTGATGAACACCAGAACATCACTGTCGAAATTGTCAGAAATTGACCTGCGACAGCGCCGGCGGCGGTGGCGGTGGCAAAGTGTTGGAGGAGTTCGACCCCCACCGTTGGTGTTTCAGGGGTGGCGACGCGTGCCAGTGGCAGCGCCAGGCCACTTGGCCGGTGGCTCGCGCTCCACTCGGCCGCCACAGTTCCAGCCATTTGAGCCGTTCGTTGCGCGTGGCTGATTGGAGGCACGCACAGACACACTCCGCACAATGGCGCCGAAGAAGAACAAGAAGGCCGGCGGCAAGAAGCCTGCCGGCGGCAACGCCGCTGCCGCTGCCGGCGATGACTGGGATGATGTGTTGAACGAGTTTACGCCTGCGGACGCCACGCCGGCCGCCGAGGCGGCCACCACCGCCGCCAAGGAGGAGGCCGAGGCCGCGCCAGCGTCCACCGAGGACGTGGACGCCGCCGCCGCCGCGTACCTGGCGTCGCTGGGCGTGGACACTTCCGCCGGTGGCGCCGCCAAGGACAAGAAGAAGAAGAAGGGCAAGAAGAAGCCCGATGAGAAGAAGAGCGAGCAGGCCGAGAGCAAGAAGCCCATGTCGGCGGCTGCCAAGGCGCTGATGGAGCGTCAGGCGGCCCTGCGCGCCGAGCAGGAGCGTCTGGAGAAGGAGCGCCTGGAGCAGGAGCGCCTGGAGCGAGAGGAGGAAGAGAAGCGGCTGGCGGAGGAAGCGGCGCAGGAAGAGCTGCGACGCAAGAAGAAGGAAGCCAGGGCCGCCAAGATCGAGCGCCAGAAGAAGGAAGGCACGTACATGACGAAGGCGCAGAAGCAGAAGGCGCAGCGTGCGCAGGCGGCGCTGGAGGCGCTGCAGCAGAGCGGCGTGGTGGTGCCGGCGCTGTCGGCGGCGCCGGACGAGAAGAGCCGTCCGGTGTATGGCAACAGCAACAAGAAGAAGAAGAGCAAGGCCAAGAAGGAAGAGGAGGAAGAAGCGGAGGAGAAGCCAGCCGTGGTGGAAGAGAAGGTGAAGGAAAACTGGGACGACGATGATGACGAGGAAGAGGAGCAGAAGAAGGAGGAGGAGGAGGTCGAGGTGCCAGACTCGTGGGACACGGAGGACTGGGAGACGAGCGACATCGTGGCGTCCATCGAGAGCAAGATCCAGAACAACGACGAAGAAGAACAGGAGAGCGACGAAGACGACGATGAAGATCTGCTCGTCAAGGAGCAGCGCAAGGAGCAGGAGCGTCTGCGTCTGCAGGGCATTGCGCTCATGAAGCGTCAGGCTGAGCTCGAGGAGCAGGCGCGCCTCGACGCTGAAGAGGAGCGCCAGCGCTCGAAGGCTCAGCAGGAGGCCGATCGTCGTAAGAAGGAGGCTGCGGAACGTCGTCGTCAGCGCGAGGAAGCCGCGCTCGCCAACGTGTCGACCGACAACCTGCGTTCGCCGATCTGTTGTATCATGGGTCACGTCGACACGGGTAAGACCAAGCTGTTGGACAACATCCGTCGCACCAAGGTGCAGGACGGCGAAGCTGGTGGTATCACGCAGCAGATCGGTGCCACGTTCTTCCCTGTGGAAGCCATCAAGCAGAAGACGGCGCGTCTGGCCGAGACCATGAAGCTGGAATACCGTCTGCCTGGCCTGCTCGTCATCGATACGCCTGGTCACGAGTCGTTCACGAACTTGCGTTCGCGTGGCTCGTCGTTATGTGACATTGCCATTCTGGTCGTCGATATCATGCACGGCCTGGAACCACAGACTCTGGAATCGCTGCGTCTGCTGCGTCAGAAGCGCGCGCCATTTGTTGTGGCTCTCAACAAGATCGATCGTTGCTACGGCTGGAAGACCATGCCTGACATGCCAATCCAGGAAGCCCTCAAGCACCAGAATGAGCACGTCATCCGCGAATTCGAGGACCGTACCAAGGCCATCATTGTCGAGTTTGCCGAACAGAAGCTCAACGCCGAGATCTACTGGCGCAACAAGGACCTCGGTCGCACGGTCTCGCTCATCCCAACGAGTGCTATCTCGGGTGAAGGTGTGCCAGACTTGCTCATGATGCTCACGCGCTTGACGCAGGAGCGCATGGCCAAGTCGCTGGCCTTCGTTGACATCTTGCAGTGTACCGTGCTCGAAGTCAAGGTCATTGAAGGCTTGGGTACTACCGTCGATACGGTGCTGGTAAACGGCAGCTTGAACGAAGGCGACAGAATCGTCGTATGTACGCTGGAGGGCCCAGTCGTCACAACTATTCGATCGCTGCTTACGCCGCACCCAATGAAGGAAATCCGTGTCAAGGGCGAGTATCTGCATCACCCAACCATCAAGGCTGCGATGGGTGTCAAGATTTGTGCCAACGGCCTCGAGAAGGCTGTTGCGGGTACTCAGATCTACGTCGTTGGACCAGATGATGATGAGGAAGAATTGAAGGATTCCGTCATGTCCGATCTTGCTGGCATCTTGGATTCCGTCAAGGCCACCAAGCGCGGTGTCATGGTGCAGGCGTCGACGCTGGGTGCACTGGAAGCTCTGCTCGAGTTCTTGCGTACGTGTGACCCTCCAATCCCTGTGTCGTGCGTCAACATCGGTCCTGTGCACAAGAAGGACGTCATGCGTGCGTCCGTGCAGTTGGAACACCAGAAGGAGTACGCCACGATTCTGGCGTTCGATGTCAAGGTGCACAACGATGCGACCGAACTCGCGAACGAGTTGGGCGTGCGCATTTTCACGGCCGATATCATTTACCACTTGTTCGACCAGTTCACGGCCTACATGGACAACTTCCGTGCTGCCCGCCGTGAAGAATTCGCCGAAGTGGCTGTCTTCCCGTGCGTGCTGAAGATTCTGCCAAACTGCGTGTTCAACAAGAAGGATCCAATCATTCTTGGTGTGGATGTCGAAGAAGGTATCATCAAGGTGGGCACGCCGCTCGTTGTGCCATCAGCTGGCTGTGTGTACGTTGGCAAGATCGGCTCGATCGAGAAGGAACACAAGGAAGTGGATCGCGCCAAGAAGGGCTCGAGCGTGTCCATTCGTATCGATTCGGACAGCAACATCACGTATGGTCGTCAGTTCGACCACAAGAACCGCCTTGTCTCGCGACTGTCTCGTGCCAGCATTGACGCCCTCAAGGAGAACTTCCGCGAGGATCTGCAGAAGGAAGACTGGCAGTTGGTGATCAAGCTCAAAAAGGTGTTTGATATCATTTAGACGCTAGACAGAGGGACCCGTGAACGGAAAAAAGAATTTGCATGAGTTTTCCAGGAGTGTTGCTCGTCATTCCGCCATATCACTGCAGGATGTAGTGTTGGCGGTGGTTCATTCACTTTGCAATGGCTTTCGTTGCTTTATCGACTCGTACGGATAGCGTTAACGGTGTCATCAGGCAGAACTGCAACGTTAACAACGTAAGAGGAAGCAATGACACCTAGGGCTCTTGTGCAGATTCCGACAGGCGTGCGCGTCGTCCTTCAACGGGAACCGCTACACAGAAGGTCGCCCGGAGTGGGTGCATGCTGCCACGTGGGCAGAATTAAATTCAGCGACTGATGTTACCTAATCGACCTACGCGCATACCACTCCGAGTCGACTGTGAAGCGTGATGGCGATTCCCCTCATTGAACCGCATCACGATTCGCAGGATGACTTGCCATCCCGTGAGTGCACCATCGCACAGGTCACACATGGACCGCTGACCGCTCATCTTCGCCGCGCCTGAATTGGACACCAGAGGCTCTGCTGCGGAGGGCGAGTCATTCTCCAACTGACGACGTGAAGAGAGCCATGTTCCGCGTGGAATGCCCCTTTGAGGTCGTCGTGCGCAACCACAAGCAACCAGGATGGGTCATCCCTGCAAACGACGGTGTGATGGTGCCGGAATATTTTCTTGCCTTTGTCGCGAGAGCAGGAAAGCAGTTGCCACCGGATGAAGACCAGGAGGTTCGCTATCGCGTAGATCTGTACATGCCACCCACAATGTTCGAGACGGTCTGTCGCTGGATCCACACGCAGCCAGCAGACACCAGAAAATGCTGCGGATTGTGTACCGGGCAAGAACGAATCTTTTTCGATCACATGACCAAGCATTGGAACTTGCCAGAACAAGTGGGGAGCATCTCCGAAAATGGCCTTGATTGGCTGGCTACGTGGTGGAACACGAACGTTGCCCCCAACGTTGTTCACTTTCACGGTGTTTTGTGCACGATATTCTCTGAAATGACTTGTCAAAGAGGAGCACCGTTCACCATGCAGCAAATCAACCACGCGCTCAAACTCGCAGACGCTCATCACATCGACGTCAAGAAACTACCTCAAAACTTCAAGCGCTATTTTACAAGCGAGCATTCCGTGGATTTCTCCATGTCTTCACAAAGAGAGCCATCATCTCCACCGAGTCATTGCGTCGCGTGCCCACTCCTCTATGACATACCTGAATACATTTTGCGTACTCGAGACGAGATTCTGCGGTTGAGCTCACTCTGGGCGGCGCCTTCCGACTCGGAATGGCCAAAGGAAATGGCTGTGATCGCCAACATGATTGCCGTTAACAAGAAGGTGCCTCTCGCTGAAGCGACCAAGCGATGCACCAGTCCACTGAACGAGAACGACGAGTTTTGGCGCGACCATTGAGCTCGTGATTGGCGTGCACACTTGGAGCCTACTCAAACAACTGCACAGCCAGCACGTGACACCAACCAAACCAACTGTGGAAGATTTCGTCGATGCCCTTGCGCCGATTAAAAAGCAATTTCTCAATCAAGAAGGATTTTTTCCCCATTTTGACGATAGTGCCCGTGAGTCTGTCAAGGAGTATGTAGCATGGGCTGAGGTCATACGTGGCCTTGGTCACCCAATGAAGCAGACCACCGACCAAGACGGTACGCGTTCGCTGGAGTTGCGGGACATGTGATTTATCTGAAGTGACAATGCCGATCGATTTCTAGCAAGAGCAGTTGCCTATTTCTATCGGCGAGACTTGATATCTGAGCAATGTTGTGGACACGTACTATGGAGCCCAACACGCAAAAACAATTCCTGCTGCTGAGTCGTGTCGCCGCGGAACAGCGCATGCATTTTGAGCTTATGATAAAATATTGAATGCTGATAAACCGAGAAATCAGATAAGCCAGGCAGAATCGACGCCACGACGCTGGCTCAATGCTTCGACGTCAGGGCATTTCTCTCGTTACTACACGCCAGAAGTATAGAATTGCTGCGGCGACAACGATAAACTTCGCTTTAGTTGCGTGCGGTGCGGAGTTTTTCGATACCCGATATGTTCTTAGGGATATTACTTGACAACGAGGCTTTTCGTGGTTGTCGGCGAGGTTGCACAATCGATAGCGGGGTGGACAGTCAATTTGCATAAACAGCCAGTGACGCACCAAGTAACGAGAACGCGCTGGAAAACGAAGACGTGAACCTGTACTCATGGCTTGACTAGCGACTTGGCAACTATTGGAGTGGGCTGGAGTGCACATAGTCAAGGAATCGACATCGCTGGCGCACTGTCGCCGAAACTTGGGTGCGTAGCTTGGCCTGATACCAACGCGATCCCACATTTTTACAAGCAACCGAGGGTTTGTCTATTTCGTGAGTAACTTAGCATCTTACCTCTACCATTAGTATAGCGGCGCACGCAGTCCCTCCTGGAGGCCCGCGACCACGTGCTCGTACTGTGGGAAGCGCTGGAGGTCGCCCGAGTACACGAGACTTGGTGGGTGCTCCAGCGCCTGCTGCACCACGCGCTGGATGTCATCGGCCGTGACTTGGTCGATCTTGGCGCAGACCGACTCGGGCGACTCGCGGTAGCCGTAGGTGAGCAGCTGGCGACCGATATCTTCGTACAGGATCATGCGCGACTCGAGGTTCATGAGCACGGATGACTTGAGCTGGTTGCGCGCGCGCGACAGTTCGACCTCGTCGACCTTCTTGTTGGCCACGTGCAGCAACTGGTTGCACAGCAGCGCCACGAGGTTGCTCGTGTGGGATGGCACGCAGGCGCCATAGATGCCCATGAGGCCGACGTCGGCGTGGATGGACGAGAACGCGAACGCCGACTCGACCCAGTAGAAGCGGTTGAGCACGCTCGTGTACAGGCGCGAGTACATGCCCTTGCCGGGGCCACCGGCCGAGAAGCTGTCGCCGCCGCCCAGCAGCGTGTGCAGCACGCACATCGGCACCAGGTCCTTGTCATGCCATCCGCCCGTTGGGAACGCGATGGCGGCGTACGAGAACATCGACTCTGGGTTGTCGAGCGTCTGGATGCCGCCCTTGTACACCGCTGGCGTGGCCTTGATCACCGGCTGGGAGCCCGCGCGTGGCACGTCGGCAAACAGCTTTTCGGCGTGGCGCACCAGCGTCTCGTGGTCGACGCCCGAGCCCGCCAGCACCATCTTCTCAGCCACAAAGTGCTTGTCACGGAAGTCCTTGACGGCATCGATCGTCAGGCGTCCGATCTGGTCGACAGGGCACTGCAGCGGACGACCGAGTGGCGAGTCAGAGCCGTACGCAGCCGCGTGGATGTACTCCTGCAGCAGCGCCTGTGGGTTCTCGAACAGATCTTCCGTCTGGATCTCCATGATGGTCTTGATCTGCTCGATCTCCTCCGGCACGTACTGGACGTTCAGGACCGAGTCGGCCAGCAGCTCCAAGCCGCGCTCGACGTTGTCGCGCAGCAGGTCGACCGTGTAAATGATCTGTTCGCGGCCGCACGACGCCGTGGTGAGCGCGCCGATGTCTTCCACCTCGCTCACCAGCTGCGCGTGCGAGCGCTTCGACGTGGTCTTGAACGCCAAATGCTCCAGCAAGTGGCTCGATCCGGCGTTCGTCTCTGTTCACAACATCCACGCAATGTCAGCACTTCCGGTCCAGACACAAAGCGACAGAGCGACGCACCGTCCTCAAAGCGGCTGCCGGCGTCGATGAACATGCCGACGGTCGCGGCTTGGCCGTACGTGTCGTGCGAGATGACGCGCAGTCCCGACGGCAGCGTCGTCACCTGCGTGCGTGGCGCTTCCAACTGGCACGCGGGCTTGAGCTGCGGAAGACTGGTCACAACAACATTCCATCAACAGCATTAACTAACACAGGCAATCCATCAATACAAGACGCATCGTGGAGCTTACTCGGGGAGCTCATTATGCAGCGAGAACTGTGGTTTCGCGTCGGCAGGGCGCTCTGGACGCAGGATCGCCGACGGATCGACCACCTCCGGGGCGGCGCCGCGGTTGTCGGCGACGGAGAAGCAGCGCGCAAACTGCTGGCAGGGTCTGCTGTCGGCGCGGCGACCGGCGTGACGCAGCGCGACGGCCGAGGCGCGGCCCAGACGGCCGAGGGCGAGCATGGAGCTGGGAGCGGCGTGGACGGCGGCCAACGAGCGTGAGGCTTTGGGCGAGCGCTTCTCCAAGTGCGTTCCACTCGACGGACATGGCCCGCTGTACCAAATCGGTGGTACCTGGTGGATTTTGTTGCAACGTCTGGTGTACCAGTCGTTGGGTACACTGGTGGCTGGCTAGTTCCAGCAGTGGAAGCAGTGGCAGCCATGGCGGGCAAGAAGCGCAAGACGCACTGGGCCGTGCGCCGGAAGAACAAGCAGAGCCGCGCCGAGGCCGGAGACCAGCCCAAGCAGCAGCGTGATGGCGACGACAGCTACCACACGCGCCCAGACCGGCGCTTGGACATCCCGGAAACCATCCATCCGGGGTCGTATGCAGCGCAGCGCGCTGCCAATGCCACTGCTGGTGAGCCAGTGGCGGCCCCGACGGCGCCCAAGAAGCGCTATGCGCTCTGGATCGCGTTCTGTGGCAAGAAGTACTCGGGCATGCAGATGTACGTGCAGCGAATGGCGATGTCCATGTGGTTTGTGTATGGATGTATGGATGTGACTGACGGTGACACAGGAACGAAGGCGTGCAGACCATCGAGGCAGAGCTCGAGCGCGCGCTGTTCGAGGCCGGGGCCATCGCTGAGAGCAACTACGGCTTCCTCAAGAAGATCGGATGGAGCCGCGCCGCCAGGACGGACAAGGGCGTGCACGCGGCTGGCCAGCTGCTCACGGCCAAGCTGCATGTGGGCGACGATGTGGACGCGTTCATCGCCAAGGTCAACGAAAGCCTGCCGGAGGACATCCGCGTGTTGCACATGGTGACCACCACCAAGAACTTCAACGCCAAGATGTCGTGTGACCAGCGCACGTATGAATACCTGGCGCCGACGTTCATCTTCGCGCCACGGACCAAGGCTGCTGCCGCCGCGGAGACGGCGGGCAGCAACGGCGCCAAGTGGCCGAGCAACTTGGACGAAGAAGACATCGACGACACGGTCGTGCTGGACCCGAAGACGCTCGACGAGCAGCGCCAGTTCCGCCTAAGCGACACCACGTTCAAGAAGATCAACGAGACGCTCGCGCGCTTTGTCGGAACGCACAACTTCCACAACTTCACGTCCAAGCTGGAGCCCAACAGCCCCAAGTGCAAGCGCTTCATCATGTCGTTCACGGCCGACGCGCCGTTCGTGGAGAACAACATGGAGTGGATCCGACTGCGCGTGGTGGGCCAGAGCTTCCTGCTGCATCACATCCGCAAGATGATCGGCACTGCCGTTGAGATTGTGGCGGCCGTGACGGACGCCGAGACCATTGCACGTGCGGTTGAGCTGGACAAGATGGACCTGCCGAAGGCTCCGAGCGTTGGGCTGTATCTTGCCCAGGCGCACTTCGAAGTGTACAACCAACGCATGGAGGACGCCATCGAAACGACGCACCCGCCGCTCAACTTGGAGCAGGAAGACGTCCGCGAACGCGTGGAGCAATTCAAGCGCGACAAGATCTTCAAGCACATCATTGAACACGAGGAGAAGACGCGCACATACGCGCGCTGGCTGCGGACGCTCGAGCTGCTGCCATTCACGTACAAGGGCATGCCTTACGCGCAGTGGAAGGAAGAAAAGGAACGCGAGGCGCTGCTGGCGACGCGTAGCGAGAAGCGAGCAGCGACCAAGGCGGCGCGAGCTGCTCATGCAGCGCAAGCGGCGGAGGAAGAGGCCGAAGGTGCTGAGGATGCAGTCAAGGACGTGGAGGTCGCAGAGGTCGCAGAGGAGGAGGTGCATTCGGACTGAAGACCAAGCACTTGATAATCAAACACCACCTGATCGTCAATCTAACGCATTCGAATGTTCAAGCATGAGCCCCATACCACTGGCACGATCATGTGGGCGGTGTCGCTTGACAACACGTGGAACACGTTGCAGGTGATGGTCGTCGAGACATGTGGGAAGGCAGCGATACCCACGCAGCAGCAGGCACAACCACCATTCAACGCTGCTGAGCAATTCCAGCTCTGAGTCACCTGCAACGTCGCTGGCTTCGGTGGCGACACGCCGTGGGGACGAATGCGGTTTGACACAGATTGAGCGGCTGAGAGGTCATTTCTTCACGCGGTTGCTCGCTGGATTGCTGAGGTTAAGAGCACGATTGCTTAGCCCACGAGCGAGCGAGGTGATCGACACAGGATTGCTCAGGTACAGGATTCGCGGTGTATTTGGTTTCCGTTTGGCAAAATTTGGGCTCTGATGGCTTGCTCAGATCTGCTGCTACCATCTGGGGATGCGGGCTGATCGAACAAGGTGCCACGGTGCCCGCTAAATGGCGGCGTCCTCAACTTGATGAGATGGAACTGTGGGTGGGAACCGGAGGAATGCAGACTGGAGCAGTTCTTGTTGCTGAGATGAACGCTGGTCTTCTCCTCCAGCAGCCACAGTCGCAATCATCTTCCAAACCCAGAGCTATTCTGGCGCGGAGTCTGACGCTTTGCAAGTGCGCATTCGCTGGGTTGTGCGTCAACGACTGGATGTGGCCATGTCCGAACAGTTCATGTCACTAGCCACCGCTTGGTGATGACGCTAGCTAAAGAATGTCGAGACATGTTGGAAGCTAGCAGAATGATTGACCAGCGACAGACAAGCCTGCAGCAGCCACAGTGGCAATCATCTTCCAAACCCAGAGCTATTCTGGTGCAGAGTCCCTGCGAGGTCGCTGGCCCGCCAGCAGCAGCGACGCTCCACGCGACGTGCGTGGTCTGAAGCCAATTGCGCGACTGACGTGGAGCGCGTTCATGGCGCACATTCGCATGGCAAGCGTGTAGGTGTGCCCTGGCTGCGGCCGAGCGGGCACTGCGAGCACGAAAAATCACGGCGCATGTCCTACGCCCCACCGTCTCCACAAAATCCAGTCGCATCAGGCCGCTCGTTCGCTCCATGCGGCGGCGATGCGACGTACGCGTTGAATCCTGACGCAGATGAACTACCGGCTCTGACCAACGCGTGTTCCACCCACAAGCGCAGGAGCAGCAGCAACGCCGTCGTTGCGCCATCAGTTGGTCGCAAGTGATGCGCTTTCCAGCCTTTCAGGGTTCGTAAAATGCGCGCAGTGTCAGCAGCACCGTCACCAACGGCTGCAGCACCGCGGCGCCGCCGTCGCGCACCAATAGCGGTGTACACCAGGCGCGGATTGCTTGAAGGGCATTGATGACATCTGGGCGTGCGACGAAGGATCAGTTCGAGGTGGTTCCTGCGCGCTGGACGCATCCAAGGAAACCTTGCGGCGTGGGTGATGGCATAATCAATTTGCAACGATATGGACGATCATGCAGACTGCAGGCCTCCACGCACCAGCATCCGCGGCACCAGCTGGCTCAGCCGCAGCGAGGGATTCCTCGCTGATCGGCACTGCACTCGCGCGTTGGCAACTTCTGCAGCTGGGCACCAAAGGTGATCTGCTTGCGAGGGACAGGTCGATCGGTTGGCGTGTTTGATGGGCGTCTGATGCAGGCACCTGCACCACGGCCCAGCCACTCCAGCTGGCGGGCAGTCACCGCAATGGCTGTGCCATCGAGAACAATGCATGGGAGGATCACTGCCATGCGGCATGGCACGGCACGGCCATGGCCCATGTCCGCACCCGAAGTCACGCTCCGGCCATCGCGATTCTGTGTGGCTCCGCATGCCTTCAGGTGCCAAACGCGCAGTGGGTGCTTGAAGCGAGCTGATGCGCTCCAGAACAGCTTGCACGTCCTTCAGTCAGTCGACCGTGGGATCCGTCGAACACGGCGCGACTCGCACCCGTGTCCCACTGTCTGTCTCTGTCTGCTAGTTCTGCACCTGGCTGCAACCTGTTCGTTCTGCCGGGCAATTGTGGATCATGATGCACGCGCTGGATGGTTTGCGTCGTTGTGGACCCAGCGGCAGCGTCTGCTGCGCACGAATCTGCTCTCCAGCAGGCTGGCGACCAGCTCCATGAGCTCTTTGCGGCATTACATGGACCGACCAGGCCGCGACGTCGGTGTTTCTCAGCATGACGTAGTGTCCCGCGTGCTCTCATCTTGATGCCTGCACGGCGGCTGGCAGCAGCGTGGAGTTGGTCATGGGGCATCGCGCGTCACCTGCGTCGAGAGTGTAAGACTCAACATGGTGGCAATCAGCCATAGCAGCTAAGGACCATCTTGGCCAGCAGCGTTTGCTTCTTCCACTGGCACGTTCAGGTGCTCTGCGATCTAGTGCCTGGGCGGGCTGCTTCAACCTGAGCAGAGAGCGACGACCGCTTGCCCATGTTGGTGTGGGCTTTCGACGAACCAGCTGGTGCCGCTGAGCACACCAACGCGCGCCATGTGCGCGTGGAAGAAACCGAGCGCTTGATTGACAGCTCTTGGGCGTCCGCAGGTCACATCAACGTGCCCACATGGCGTTGATGACCTGCCATGTTGCTGTCGCTCGGACTCACACGGCAGCGCCAGCTGGGGGCCAGCGCACATGAGGATGTCGGGCGGCGCAGGTGAGGGATAAGATGCGCCCTGAACATTCCTGGAAGGCGGCCGCCGGTGGGGCTCGGGCTGAGACCGGCAGGGGGTTGGGGGCCACCGCAGAGGCCAGCGCTGTTGTTGTTGACGGCGTCGCCGCCGCCGGCCACTGCTGGGTTCCACGCGCCCCCTGTTGGCCACTGCCACGGCCACTGCAGCGGCGGCTCGCGACGTTTCAGAGGCGCAGCCACAGAAGCGAAACGCTCCGGTTCAGTCGCGCGAGCTCCGGCAGGGCGGCCCAGGTGGCGTGGATTGGGGGTTGGGCCGCTCTCCGCAACCTGGCGGGCGGCGTGGCGGCCTCCAGCGACCCCACGCGCAGGTTCCAGATGAGAGGAGCGGCTGGGCCTCCGCTCCAGCTCCGCTCCAGCTCCTCCAGGACCGGCCCGGCTCGGCCCAGACCCGGGTTCGGCTGTGAGTGTGAGTGTTGATTAGCTTCGGTTTGGCGGTCGACAGCGGCGGCGCGGCGGCGGCCACCGTGGCCTGCGAGTGCCTCCCCCAGTCTTCAATTGGATCCCATCGGGCCACATCCCCCACTTCGAGTCCAGCGTCATTATGCGCATGCGATCACAGTCATACCCAGGCGCCGCCAACGGCGCGAATGCCAACAACAACGCTTCGGCGCAGCCAAGCAACAGTGTGAATGCTGCGTCCATCGCGAGCCCGCGCAAAGCGCCGACGGCGGCGGCGCTCATTGCCACCCGCGTCCCCAAGTTCTTGCGGTGTCTCTACGAGATCTTGCACGTGGAGGACCCGACCATCCTGTCGTGGTCCAAGGACGGCACCAACTTCCAGATCCACGACACCAAGCGACTGGAAGAGTTCGTGCTGCCCAAGTACTTTAAGCACGGCAAGTTCGCTAGCTTCCAGCGCCAGCTCAACAACTTTGGTTTCCGCAAGTGGACCAAGACGCAGTCCAACGTGTGCACGTTCAGCCACTATTACTTCGTCAAGCGCCACCCCGAACAGCTCGTGGAGCTCATTATTCAGCAGAATGAACAGAACCAGCACCGCCCAAACACACACAAGCCGTACAAAATGCCGCCTCCTTCAGAGACGAACGGCGCCGGGAAACGTAAGCGCGACACGCCGCCAGGTCTTCCTCTGGCTAAGGCCCCGAAGAAGGAAGGACAGACGTCGCTAACTGGGTGGCTGGATACGAAGGACGTGGATACTGTCTGCTTCGTTGGCAAACCCGGACAAGCGTTCGAGAACAACCAGAGCGAAGATGCTGCTGCGTCGACGCAGTCGCCTTTGATTAAGCAGGAGGAGCCCGCGTTCGACTTGGATGTTGAGCCATGGGGACTCATGATCGACGTCATGCCGCTGCAGTGGAGCATGGACAACAAGACCGCTGTTGGGGGAGACTCACCCACGACCATTTCGGCGCCAATCGAGCCCGTGTTCAACTTCGAGTTGGGCGATCTGCTGTTGCCGACTTCGTCTGTGACGTCACAGCAATCGATCGATGAAGAACGTCTGATTGACTTGCGGATGCTGAACGAATACTTTGCGTCTACGAGTGGCCACGACAACGCCACGAACGAACCAGAATTCGGCCGTGCACAGGCACATGGATGGGAGAACGAGTTTTTCAGCAAAAACGACATGGACATGTACGCCCAGGATCCGGAGCTCTGGATCAACTAGAGCGCGTGCAACCCCGCCTACCTCCCCCGTGGCTCACTAGCCACTGTTTTGTGCCTGTGCAACGTCATGTGTGTATCGAGAGCGTGTGCTTTTTGTTTCTTTTTGCTTCGTATTATGTATTTAAGCCCACAACATGTACAGCTACGCGGCTTTAAACTATCAAATCAACAACTGTAGCATATCAATTCCGACCCCATGACCACTCCCAGCCCAGCGTATGCAAGACAAGATCGAGAACACCAGTCATCGCACGCACATATCCGTGTACGTGCGTGGCCTGCTTCAAGCACAGGGCGCGCAGCACACCGTCGCCCGCGGTGTCTGCTGGCCCGTCATTCGAATGGGTTTGGTTTGATGAGTTGCTGGATTCTTCGAAGCGAAGGGCGATGAGCGAGCGCCGATGCACCAGGTGCATCAGGCATCGAACGCGCCACTTCATCACATGAAACGCCGAAAGAACAGCTCGATCTCTGCCCAACTCGCACCCAACGTCTCGAAAGGACGCGTCCGTTGGCACCCGCGATTCTTCTGCGACGGGTGCAACGGTAACATGGGACCAGCACCTTCTAGCGACCAGCATGGCGCGAAGTGATGCGCGCGAGCGATTTTCTCGCTTCGCAGGCGGTGGATGGGGGTGCGCGGGCTCACCAATGATCTCACAGCGCAATGTTTCGTAGCCGAGCAGAGTCGTCACATGAAGCAGGCCAACCCACGTCCTTTGCGGGGGTCGTCAAGTTCTCCACCGGACACAGCGGGAAACAACGACTCAAAGCTTGCTGCTGGGGGCGATCGCGCGCGCGTTGGTGTTCATGGGACGCGTCCGAGTTTGTTGCGCTGATTGGCACGCCCCGCGAACCTGCGATGCGTGCGGAACTGCGCTGACTGACAACAGTCGATCCAGATCACGACTCGCGCTCTCGTTTTCTGTCTGGAAATGCAGATCAACGATCAAGTTGTTGTCAGTGCTTGCGAACTGATCGGGTGATGGTTGTGAACCGATCACGAGTGAACGCGCAGAGTCCAGGATGCGGCTCCAGCGTCACCATTTCCGCAGCGATCATTGAAGAAATGTGAGTTGTTGTCATTCAGATCAACACAGTCACAGACGCATCCTGCCGTCTGGCACGATGTGCCCAGCTCAACACCAGCAGGCAGCCATCTGGTGCTCGAGTGGCGGATTCATGAGGTCGGCAAACCCAGCAGCAGCAGGCACAAGCCAAGTGGCTGCTCCGCGCAAGTGCCAAATCACCAGATTGTCAGTCGTGACAGCCGGCGGTTGGTCGACAAAAATCCACGAAGCAAGTGTTCCTGCCGTCCAGCTGACATGAGATCATCGGCTGCGGACGACAAAGGACACGACACAGCTCATTCATCATTCCCCAATTTCCCGACTCCCACGCCATTCCCACCATGAAAACCACCATCGCCACGCTTCTCCTCGCCGCCGTCGCCCATTGTGTCCATGGACACGGCCAGATGACCAAGCCGGCCCCACGAAAGATCACCGATCGCTACCGCAAAGACTGCTACGCGGGTCTTGCAGGTGCCGGCGAAGAAGAGCTCCAGTATGCTCCAGTGGAGCTGCTGAGCAAGCGCACTCAAGCCGACCGTCCAAGCCCACCGAGCTTCGACATGATGAATGGATGCCGTGGCATGATCTACGAAGAAGGTGGACCGCTGACTGAGCTGTCGTACGGCACGGAGTTTCCAGTCGAGTGGTTCATCCAGGCACCTCACCCTGGTTACATGGAGCTGAGCGTTGTCAAGGCGAAGAAGGACGGCGAGAAGATCATGTACGAGAAAGTCGCGTCGCTCAAGAAGATCGACAAGTTCGCCGAGCAAGGCGGCAACGGTCAGACGACTGCGTCGATTCCATCGAGCGTCACCGGCTGTGACAAGCCCGGTGACTGTGCGCTGCAGTTCTACTGGCACTCGGACCTCGCGGATCAAACTTATCCGACGTGCGCTGACATTGTCATCAAGGGCGGCGGCGGCGGCGGTGGCGACAACACGCAGTCACCAACACCAGCGCCAGGCCCTGGCCCAGTGGTGCCGACCGTCAGCCCAAACACGCCAACGTCGTCGCCTGGTCCAAACCCAAATCCAACTCCTGCTCCAGGTCCAAACCCTGCACCAACAAACGGGCCTTCGCCAGCACCAGGCCCAGCTCCATCCCCAAGCAAGAAAGACGACTGCAAGTTCAATCGCCAGAACGACGGGCCATCTCATGTCAAGGGCGCTCCTGTGGACTGGACTGACCACAAGTTCCGCGCTGCCTTCGACGACTTCTTCAGCCAATACCAGAAGCGTCGCATGTTGCGCTCGGCTTAAGGCGTCACCAACAAGATCGGTTGGCAACGCACGAGAGCGACAAGTGTAGTGTCGTCACTGTTGAACGTATTCAAAGCTCCTAACGACGGAGCCGCATCATTATGTGGAATAGAGCAACCAATTGTTAACTATCTAGTTCTGCGGTCAGTATCTGGTCATTATTATCGATGGTGTGCCAGTATCGAGTGCACACAGACACAACAATGCAACGATGCAGCTCCTGGAGGAACCGCCACAACATCTGGTGAGAAGGAGAGCCACGGCATCAGCAGCGACCTGTTCCATCACGTTGTGCTTCTTCGCTGCGGACACTGCCTTTTCGACCAGATCGCGCACGCAACATCGGAAAAGACGACACTGGTCGCCACAGACGGATGAGCGAACTCTCCGGAGAGGCGGGGATGTACAACTGTGCTGTCGCTGGCGCGGCGTCCGGCGCGATCAGTATGGCAACCGCGCGTGGTGACAATGGGTCGCACGTTCGGCATGCCACAGTAGTGCACCACTCGCGAGGCCGCAATCGTTCTTGAAGGATGCCCGTGCACTGGACGTGGATTCTGGTGATTCCCGTTGGTTCAGTGAGGCCACAGCTGCAACAAATGGACGAGTGACCTCTCTTGCCTAGGACAGGCAGTGACGTACAACTGTGCTGTCGTTGGGATCGGAACTCTCAAACCAACGTCGCGGCTCCGTAGCGATCATTATGGCAACGGGGTGTGGTCACAATGGGTCGCACGTACAGCGGAGTGGACTACTCGCGAGATGTCACTCCGATGGTCCTCATGGCGCTAGGTACCTTTTCGAAGGAAGCGCGCGCAAGAGCACTCTTGCTGCAACCTGTTCATTCCACAACTTGCCTGGTCTTCTTCACTTCTCCATTCTATCATGAAGCTCACTGCTGCCACCATCCTCGTCGTCGCTGCCGCCCAGTGCGTCTACGGCCACGGCAAGATGACCGAGCCAGCGTCGCGCCCAGTCACTGCTCGTTACCGCAAGGAATGCTACTTCGGTCTCGCTGGCGCCGGCGACGAAGAGCTCCAGATCGCTCCGCTGCAGCTGCTGAGTCAGCGCACTCAGGCCGACCACCCGAGCCCACCTAGCTTCGACATGATGAACGGCTGCCGCGGCATGATCTACGAGCAAGGCGGCCCAGTGGCCAAGTTGGCGTACGGCAAGGAGTTCCCAGTCAAGTGGATGATCCAGGCGCCACATCCAGGCTTCCTCGAGCTGAACGTCGTCAAGGCCAAGCAGCAAGGCCCGAAGATCGTGCACGAGAAGGTGACGACCCTGAAGCGCCTGGACAAGTTCGCCGAGCAAGGCGGCAACGGCGAAACGACGGTGTCGATTCCATCGAGCGTGCAGGGCTGCGGCAAGGCTGGTGACTGTGCGCTGCAGTTTTACTGGCACTCGGATCTGGCGAGCCAGACGTACGTGACGTGCTCGGACTTTGTGATCGAAGGCGGCAAAGAGTCGGCCGTGGTTGATCCGATCCCGGCGGTTGTGCCTGGCGCTCCTGCGGCTCCATACGGAGCGGCTGTGCCAGGTTCGCCGATTGCAACTGCGATCGACGGCGAGCAGGAGTACCCAGCGCTGAACACGGCCAACCACGATGAGGCCAAGCCAAAGTTCCGCGACGAGTTCAACAACTTCTTCAGCGAGTACCACAACCGAACGCTGCAGGAAGCCTAAAGTGTTGGGCCCACGAAAACACCGCCCCGCGCGTTTTCCCAAGCGTTTGTAAAAGTCGTCGAAATGTCGCGGTGACCGTAGCGCCATTGAGTCAGCGATAGAAATCCACTGTTCTTGTAATTGTACACCACCACGCGCTCTGGTTCGTGTTGTTCTCAGATCGCGTAGCGACGTGAATATGCTTTCTATTGCACGAGGCACAAAGACTAACCGTGTGAGTTTGCGTGCATCCGATCAGCTGATCAGGAACGGATGCACGAACGCGCGGTAGCTATAATGCAACAGCCAGAGCGTCGCCGCGATGAGCGGTTTCAGTGCCCGCCACGAGAGTGGCCATGGACATGAGTATGCCCAGCGCGAAGACTCCAAAATACGAGCAGTGCATGCTGGTCGCGCTCTTACTGGGGACCACGAGGTGGACGCGGTTGACATCGGATCCGGAGCAGCAGCGTCCTGATTTGATCGTGCACGTTCTGGAATTGAAAATGGCGAGGTACTGGAATGGATGTTGATGGTAATCAGTCAGAAAAGACGGGCGTGCCGTGCTGCTTCATGATGCTTTGGCCGCTACGAACAGAGTGAGTGAAATCTTCGGATAGGCAGATACATCCAGCTGCGCTGTGTTTGGGATTTGAAATCTCAAACCAACGTCGCGGATCCATAGCGATCATTACGGCAGCAGAACGAGGTGACAATGGGTCGCACGTGCAACAGAGCGCACATCTCGCGAGATGTCACTCCGATGGTCCTCATGGCGCTAGGTACCTTTTCGAAGGAAGCCCTTCTACTTGGCGTGAATCCCTTGCTACATCCTGTTCATTCCACAACTTGCCTGGTCTTCTTCACTTCTCCATTCTATCATGAAGCTCACTGCTGCCACCATCCTCGTCGTCGCTGCCGCCCAGTGCGTCTACGGCCACGGCAAGATGACCGAGCCAGCGTCGCGCCCAGTCACTGCTCGTTACCGCAAGGAATGCTACTTCGGTCTCGCTGGCGCCGGCGACGAAGAGCTCCAGATCGCTCCGCTGCAGCTGCTGAGTCAGCGCACTCAGGCCGACCACCCGAGCCCACCTAGCTTCGACATGATGAACGGCTGCCGCGGCATGATCTACGAGCAAGGCGGCCCAGTGGCCAAGTTGGCGTACGGCAAGGAGTTCCCAGTCAAGTGGATGATCCAGGCGCCACATCCAGGCTTCCTCGAGCTGAACGTCGTCAAGGCCAAGCAGCAAGGCCCGAAGATCGTGCACGAGAAGGTGACGACCCTGAAGCGCCTGGACAAGTTCGCCGAGCAAGGCGGCAACGGCGAAACGACGGTGTCGATTCCATCGAGCGTGCAGGGCTGCGGCAAGGCTGGTGACTGTGCGCTGCAGTTTTACTGGCACTCGGATCTGGCGAGCCAGACGTACGTGACGTGCTCGGACTTTGTGATCGAAGGCGGCAAAGAGTCGGCCGTGGTTGATCCGATCCCGGCGGTTGTGCCTGGCGCTCCTGCGGCTCCATACGGAGCGGCTGTGCCAGGTTCGCCGATTGCAACTGCGATCGACGGCGAGCAGGAGTACCCAGCGCTGAACACGGCCAACCACGATGAGGCCAAGCCAAAGTTCCGCGACGAGTTCAACAACTTCTTCAGCGAGTACCACAACCGAACGCTGCAGGAAGCCTAAAGTGTTGGGCCCACGAAAACACCGCCCCGCGCGTTTTCCCAAGCGTTTGTAAAAGTCGTCGAAATGTCGCGGTGACCGTAGCGCCATTGAGTCAGCGATAGAAATCCACTGTTCTTGTAATTGTACACCACCACGCGCTCTGGTTCGTGTTGTTCTCAGATCGCGCAGCTTCCAGCACCGTCGACGTGATGATGCTTTTCATCGCATGACTAAACGCTGGCATCAGGGCGCCACCGCACACGTCGCAGATTCGTGCTCGGTCCGACGTTGCTGGAGCTGCTGCTCATTCTCACTCCGACCTCGCACACGACCAAGCCAAGCCAAGCCTCTGGAGCCCTCCGAATCCGATGTTATCCGCGTCCACTTGGTGGTTCCCTCAGGGAGAGCGCGACGTGCACGCGCTGCTGGTGGTTGGTGTCTTCGCGCTGGGCGTGGTCACGTTCATGGCCACGACCGTCATCACAGCTCCATACGGACGGCACGTGCGCAGCGGATGGGGGCCGTCTCTGCCCAATCGCGTCGGGTGGATCGTCATGGAAGCACCGTCGGCGCTGTTCTTCGCGTTCGTTTACTCTCGTGGCGAGCATTGCTGGCAGCTGACACCGCTCATGGCGGCGGCGCTCTGGCTGCTGCATTATAGCTACCGCGCGTTCGTGTATCCGTTCCTGATCCGCTCGGATGCGCGCAAACGCATGCCGTTGGTCGTCGTGCTCGCGGGGGACTCGTACAACGTCCTCAACTCGTACATCAACGCGCGCTTCCTGAGCGAGTTCGGAGACTACTCGGCCGACACTCCGCTGGCGCGCCCTTCGTTCTGGCTGGGGGCGACCATGTTCGCAGTGGGATTAGCTCTCAACATCCAGTCCGACCACATCCTCATTCACCTGCGCAAGCCAAGCGACAGCGCACGATACGTCGTCCCGTACGGCGGCATGTTTGAGCTCGTGTCGTGCCCCAACTACCTGGGCGAGTTGCTGGAATGGACGGGCTGGGCGCTGTTGACGGAGTCACCAGCGGGGCTGTCGTTTGCCTTCTACACGGCCAGCAACCTCATCCCGCGAGCGCTGAGCAACCATCGCTGGTACCAGACCACGTTCGATGACAAATATTCGCGCATGCGCAGAGCCATAATTCCGTGGGTATTGTGACCAACCTGTTTGTTTTGGTTTTGTTTTGTTGGTTACAAACGACAAACACGAATACATACAACGTGCGAAATTATGGACTTCAATTATGGCGGCAACCAACAATCATTGGACACGCATGTCCCATTAGCGTGCATTTATTTCCTGTGCATCTGTAAGATCATCACCATGCAACCTGCAGGATGCATACGCGTACCAGCTGGCGCGCCTGCGTTCATGCGAGGTGGATTATCACAGAAGACATCGCGGCTAGAGGATCGAATGGCTGGACTGGACTGAGATGACCTGACTGGCCGTCAAGGACGGGATGGACTGGTCGCATCGGGGGAGCTAGGCCATCGTGTCACCATTCGCCCACTTGTTGTCACCATTCGGATATTTAATATATCTTGGAACAAGACATTTAATGTCGGGCCTTCGCGCTCCGGGCCAATGCCGACATCAAGGTCAAGCCGCCACTCTGATGATGAATGTGAGGTGTATTGCGCCGCTCAGTCCTAACGCATCTACCCATTCCCGCTGTGGCTATCCCGCAACGGGTTACGCGGCTGTAGCTGGGCGCCCGATAGGGCGTCCAGCTAGCCGCGGCTTGCTGTGCCGCTCCTTGACCCATGCGTCTACGTCATTGGTCGCGTACTGCACAATGCTGTGGTGTTGTTCCGCCGGCTGTCCTACCGCGGATGTACGTTCGTCAAGCGCATGATTCACCACTGCGTCAGCCATTCGATTGAAAGCACGGAAGTGGTGTGTCCACGTCCGGACGGTCAGTCGGCTGACGAGTTTCCTGGTGGACCAGTACGTTGCCTTGAGGGTCTTTTGTTTGGGAAGTCGAATCTGGGAATGTTGTGTGAGTATCATGAGGCTGTCGCCGATGACGTGTGCCTCCGTGAGCCCAAGGTCCAGTAGTCCTTGGAGGCCCAGCTTGAGCGCATTCGCTTCCATTTGGTTGTTGGTGACTGCCGTCGCCTCGTATTGGTATCCAATCCATCTGACCGTAGGCGTAGGTAGGAGCTGTACGATGACCGCCCCTGCCGCTCCTGGCCCTGGGTTGCCTCTGCTCCCGCCGTCAAAGAAGAGGAGGGTCGTGTTCGTGGTGGGTGGTGGTACAGGGACTTCTTCTGACCGGAGAGCTTGGTATACGGCGTTGCGCACCGGACGAGAGAGCCACGTGGTGCCTGTGCATGCTTGCTGATCCCAAGTGGCCATGGCTCGCCATTCCGGAAAGGTAAGCCGCCAGCTCTCCAGCAAACACAGCAAGACAATCCAACACACGCGCAGATCCAGAACCTAGCGCTTCGATCGCCCGCATGTCCAAAGCACCGCGTGCGGTGTTATTGGAGATCCTTGTGGTGGTTTCGCTCGAAAAACATGACCAGCTAATCCGGGACTCGCCCACAATAACCAGCCAGAACCAGCGACAGCGTTGACCGTGATTCTTGGCGGCGGCGGCGGCAGTCCGAGCGCAGCGACCGTTATGCCTCAAACTATCGCTGCGCACACACCTGGCGCCGGCATCGTTGTCTTCGTCGTCGTCTCCATCGCTATCGCTGTCGCTGTCGTCGCCTTCACTGTCGCCCCGCAGCCGCATCGATCGATCCTGCGTCGATATATAACCAGTGGTGACGCCAGTGTGCTGAGCATGGGGCCAACGCTGAGCGGGCAGGGCTGGCAGTAGGAGTGTGCCTTAATCGCCGTGTCCGATGACCGGGAAGCTGCGCAAGCTGCATCGCTCCGGCGCTGCACGTGGCTCCGTGTCCAGTTTCCGCGAGACGTTCCGGCACCGACAGCGCTCTGGGTCCGCCGAGTTCCTGTATTCCGAGATCAAGAACGCGTTCGATCCGAACTCGCCCGTGATCCTGGCATGGCAACAGATCGTGCTGCTCTGTATTCTCTACGAGGTCATGGTGCTGCCGTACACAATCACGTTCGATATCGGCGAGCCAGGCGGGAACGGGCGCTCAGCCTTGATCGGCGTGTACGTCTGCGAGTGCCTGTTTCTCCTGGATATCTACGTGCAAATGCACACGGGATACTACGACGACGGCAACATCCTGCGCGACTCGCGCAAGTCCAGGCTGAAATACCTGCGCTCGGCGGGCTTCATTTTGGATCTGATACCGCTGCCGCCATTGTCGCTGCTGCCGGAGCCACTCCCAGTGGCAGCGCCGTACATGGAGCTGCACAAGCTCATCCGCGTGTGGAAGATCCCCAAGCTCATCACAATGCTCGACGATGTCTACGCACGCCACTTTGTCGTGCTCAAGCTGCTCAAAGTGCTCAGTCTGACCATGTTTGTGTCCCATTTCGTGGCGTGCGGTCGCTACTCGTTCCCGTTCGACGACGAAGCGCGCCACAATCACTGCCTCCCGGAAAGCGGACGCGCCAACCAAAGCGTGTGGTCGAAGTACTTGATGTCGCTCTTCTGGGCGTTTGGACTGCTTACAGGACTGTTCGAGGGCGAGCTGCCGCACAAAAACGAGGAGTTTGTGTTCACGATCTTTGTGGCGCTTTGTGGGTTCTCGCTCTTCACGTACCTCTGTGCCACGTTCTTCACGCTATCCAAGTGCGAAGGCGGCGAAAACGACACGGCCGAGGCGCGAGTCAACCAGTTCAAGCACTTGCTCGAGTTCCATCGCGTGGCTCGGCCGCTCCAGCAACAGGCCGTCGAGTACCTCAAGCGCTATTACACACAAGCGGAGGCAAACGATCGTGAGGCCGCCAAGCTGCTATGTCCATCCATCGCCAAGGACATTCAGATTGAGCTGCTGCAGAGCACAGTGGCCGACATCCCGGTCTTCAAAGGGTGCGACGTGCAGTTCATCCAGGCAGTGACGTCGCTATTGGAGCTCGTGTCTCTACCAGCGCAGTTCCTGCTCTTCAAGACCGGCGACCACGGCGACGCCATGTACGTTGTCAACTCGGGCGTTCTGCACACGGTCGTAAACGGCGTCAAAGTGCGTGAGCTACGCAAAGGAAGCTTTTTTGGCGAGGTTGCTGTGTTCGCGCGGCTGCCCCGGTCGGCGACGGTCGTCACCACGACCTACTGCACGCTCTACCGCCTCTCTCGTTTTCACACGGAGAAGTTACTGGAAGGATACCCACGCTTCGCGCGCTTGATCGCCAAGACGATCGACCAGATGCTCAAGAAGGAAGCCAACCAATCGCCCAACGACAAACTCAACGACATCGCAACTGCGGCCGTGTCAGGCAAGAGCAAAAAGAAGCGGTCGTCGTTCCTGCAGGTCGTGGCTCTTAAGCGCACGCTGACGGACCAGACCAACTGGCGGACGAAGAAGAGCGCGCGAGTGCGGCCACAGGCGGACGGAAGCACCAACTCGACGAAAGAAGGCGTGATCGCTGAGAATGGAGGCCATGGAGAAGTGGAGTCAACCAGTGTCAACGTCGCGCCACAACATCAACAACAGCACATGAGCATCGCAGAGGCGGCAGCGTCATCCGCCAGGAAGATCCTCGCCGAGGAAGACAACGACAACGTTTCCGCACCGACGTCTCGGCACATCTCGTCCAAAATGTCGTCTAAAGTGCACCCACAACCGTCACCAACATCGACGTCGTCCCGCACGTCGTCCATACGACGACGATCGATTTTGCAAGCAAGCTCGACGCGGCTTGCGTCGGGAATCAGCAAGTTGCGATCAACGCTCCAGCGACGTGGAAACGTCCGAGCCACAGAGGACAAGTCCCCCGACGTCATGAAGGGCTTCTACGACGGCCTAGCACGCAACGCCCCACCGCCTCCACCGACGCCTCGCTGGTGGTTCCGCTTCTTGCTCCATCGCTGCCTCGATGCGGACTCACCTGGACGCATGGTCTGGCTATTTGTTCTCCAGATCGCACTGGCCTACAACTGGGTGTCGACGCCGCTGCTGCTTGCGTTCCCGCTGCTCAACACGCCGACCTGGTACATGACTGTGCTTGATGCAGTGGCCGATATCATCCTGTGGATCGACATATACATCAACCTTAACCTATCGTACTCGGTAAGCAGCGAGAAGATCTTCGACACCAAGAGAAGCGCGCAGCGCTACGTGGCAAGCCATGGCTTCGTGCTCGATGTAGTGGTGGCATTACCGTACTCGCTGCTGCTGCCGTCATCCGTGCACCATTCGGTCGGTCGACTGCCGCGGCTACTGCGTTCATGGCGTCTTCGCGGCCACTTCGGCGAGGTTGGCGACTTCTTCGTCGTCAACAGTCGCAAGCGTCTGATGCTGTCGGGAATGCTGCTGTTGATGCTCTACCACGTCATCGCGTGCCTGCACTTCAGCATCACGTATCTCGTTGGCTTCAGTCCCGCACACGACGCGTGGCTGCCGTCCGATGACCTGTATCTCCAAGTGTTGACCAACGACACTTTTCAAGATGTGCATGGCAACGTGTTGGCTGCGACATCCAACGCCGTGACCGACATCAAGTCGATGCAATACTTCCGCTCGTTCTACTACGCGGCAAACGTTCTGACAGGCTTGGGCCGCACGATCGAGCCCAACAGCACAGTGGCTCATGCAGTCGACACCCAGTACAGCGCAGCGCTGGTGTTCATGCTCAGCGGCTTCCTCATCACGGCGGTCGTGGTCGACAACGTGCAGAAGCGCTTCACAGCCTCGGCGTTTGAGCAAAAGGAATTTTTCGCCACGAGAACACGCATCCAGCTCTTTCTCAAGCGCCAGAACGCGCCCATGTCGCTTCACCAGCGCGTGAACTCGTTTCTCGACTTCTGGTGGTCGTCCCACCGCGGCGCCATCGTCGGCGAGTTGCTGAACGAGTTACCGGAGACGATTAAGCGCGACATTGTCCGCAGTATCTGTCGCCCCGCCCTGGAGTCGCTCGCCTTGCTGCTGCTTGAGGATACGTCGGAAGTGAGCCAGCAAGAGACTAAGGACGCCCACCAGCGCATGGAGCAGATCTTTCTCGACAACCTACGAATCATTCTGTACGGACAAGGCGAGATCATCTACCGCCAGGGCGACTACGCTGCAGGACTCTACTTCCTACTCGATGGTCACGTGTCACTCGTGCATAGCGGTAGTGCACCTCGTCAGCTGCCACTCGGGGGATTCTTCGGCACCGCGTCGCTGGCGGAGACGTCAACCGTCGACGGCTCCACCAAAGCCTCTTTCAGCGCTAGTCCGAGTGTCACGGGCTACGCAGAACGCGTCACAGCCCTCAGCGGCTGCATTGTTGTCTATGTGTCGCGAGAACACCTTCAAGCCATGCAAAGCGAGTACGCAGCGCTCTCAGTCGGTCTCCGGTCGTTGGAGCGAAGACTGGTTGATGCCAAAGTGATCCGAACGTCCCAGATCGAGCGTTCGATGCCTCGTTCGGTCCGTGAAGCACGCTTGTCCGTGCGTGCATCGCTGCAGGAGCCACCGCCCACGGCAGCACTCGCCAGCTACATGCGCGATGAGGAGATGTTCTCGATCTCGCACTGGTCGACCTGGGCGCGTCTGCGAGACCTTGTGCTAGACCCAGACTCGCCGTGGATCCGTGTATGGGAAACGTGGTTATTCGCCGCCATGAGCGCACAGGTGGCACTCGTCATCTTCCACACGTGCTTTGGCGTGTCCAGCGACAACACTGGCGGCGTGTTCGTGCGCGAAGACCTCGTGACGGTGCTCCTCGAGCTCTGCTTTCTGGGGGACATGATCATCCGCTTCCACCTGGGCTTCTACGAGTACGGCAACAAAGTGATGGACCGGTCAGTCATTACGAAGCACTACGTGCGCTCGCGCCACTTTGCGATCGATGCGCTGGCGCTGCTACCGCTGTTTGCGCTCAACTGGTTGCTCGGCGCCCGCGAACATCGTCTCGAAATCCTGAATCTGAACAAACTGCTGCGTGTCTTCAAAGTGTCGAGCCAGCTGCATGCGCTGGAGAGCAAGTACGTCAAATTAACGATGGAGCTGCGTCTGTTCAAGCTCGTTTACTACACGTTCCTGGCGTCCCACTTGTTCGGGTGCCTCTGGTTCGACTTTGCCGTCCATGCGTCGGGATTGCACTCGGGCATGCTGGATGGCGACCTCGACACGTTTGGTAACAACGAGACAGCCAAGTGGTTGCCTCCGGCGTCGCTTCGTGACAAACCACGCAGTTTGCAGTACTTCGCGTCGCTCTTCTGGTCGTTCGGCCTCATGTCAGCGTCTAGTCCAGGGGAGCTGCCGAAGACAACAGCGCAGTGTCTGTTCAGCGTGCTAACGATGACGGTCGGGTTCTTCCTATTCGCCTACGTGGTTGGCAACTTCTCGGACGTAATCGAACTCCAGGACGCCGACAACAGGCAGTTTGTGGCCAAGTTGAGCTCGTTGCGGCACTTGCTGCGCCACTTCAAGCTGCCGACAGCGATCGATGAGAAGTTTAAGAATTACTTCTTCTTCAAGCGTTTCCATTCCATCACACAAGAGCACGTGCTGGAGCGCGTGTTGCCACCGTCGCTGATGGTCGACATCCGCATGTTCCAGCTGCAACCGATGATCGTCAAAGTGGCGTTCATGACCGGGATGGAGGATGCCGTGACGCGCATGTTGGTCGCGCTGTTCACACAGGTGCTGTACGTCAAGGACGAGTTCATCTGTAAGTTCGGAGAAGAGGGCAGCGAGATGTACTTTGTGTTCACGGGCGTCCTCGACATCTACGTGCCTATCAAGACCGCCACGGCTGTAGTGACGTCCAAGATCAACTCGATGACGGCCGATGAGGCCACGTCGCAATCGCTAAGCTACGTTGCCACGCGGAACATGCAGAAAGTGAACCAAATCACGGCCGGCAGCTACTTTGGCGAGGCCGCGCTGTTCACCAACAGCCCGCGCAACGCGTTTGTCAAGGCCAGCACGTCGTGCATCCTGTACCGGCTGTCTCGCCAGTCGCTGGAGCTCGTTTTCGAGCGCTATCCCGACTGGAAACGCAAGGTGCTGCGCATTGTCCAGATCCAGCAGGAGCAGCAGCGACTCACGCGACTCGCGCAGGAGGAACAGGCGAACAACCCGTCCGGCGCTCCCGGTTCCGGTGCTGCCCACCACGGGCGACGCCGTGGGCTCAAACGCAACGTCTCACGCTTGGACGCGCTCAGCTCCCGCACAGACGAAATGGACGAAGTGCTGTTGACTTACGCGCAGCGCGGCGTCGAAGCTGCTCGCGTGGGAGGCCGCAAACGCGCGTCGTCGGTCGAGTTCTTGATCAAGCACACGCACGCGCTCGTGTTCTTCTATCGCTGGATCAAGCCAGTGGCGCGCCAAGTACGCACAGGTTCCCGCCTGCTCATGACGGGCGCTCGCGTGCAGTCGCGGTTTTACCTGTGGTGGATCAAGTTGGTGTCCGTGTGCACAGTCTACATGGCAGTGCTGGTGCCGTATCGCCTCGCCTATGACGCGCTGGATCGCTGGAACGTGCTGCCCGTGGCGCTGCGCGTGGCCGAGGCCGTGTGTGAGGCCGTGTTTTGGCTCGACATCTGGTTCCAGTGCCACGTGCACGACAGCTTCGAAGCGATGGAGTTCTACGAGCAGGACCACCTGCAAACGTACAAGCGCGAACGTCTCTGGTGGGACGTGCTGGCCGCGTTCCCGTTCGATCACTGGGTCGCTGAGTTCGTGGCCGATCCGGTGACGGCCGAGATCAAGAAGTGGAGTCGCCTCAACCGATGCCTCAAGGTGGTCAACCTCGTGCACTATCGCAGCGAGATCAACCGGCGCAGCGTGTCGTTTGAGATCAATAAGCTCCAAACGTTGTCGCTGCTGTACCTGCTCGTCATCTTCTGGACGTCGTGCGCGTACTTCGCTGTGGCCATGATCGACGGCTTCGGCACGGAGTGGCAGGCATGGCTGCCGGCCGCAGAGCTCGCCGAGGCAGACCACCTGTCCACGCGCATCTTGCGTGGTCTCTTCTTCGCGACGACCGCGTTCGTCAAGAAGGGCCGCACGTTCGTACCGGACCACTCGACGCTTGACTACGTGTTCAGCATCCTCGTGTGCTTCGTGGGCCAGCTGGTGATGGCGCTCATGATCGGCGAGATTGCGAACGTATTCATCCTGTACATCGACAATGAAGTCGAGTTCCGCAAGAACCAGATCGCCGTCGAATTCTATCTCGCGCGCTGGAAAGTGAGCGCAGCGCTGCGTGCCCGCGTCAGCGTCTTCCTCACTTCCTGGTGGTCGTCGCACGCCGGCGTCAACTACCAGCTCATTTTCAGTGAGCTCCCACCGAGCGTCCGCACCGAAGGCATCCTGTTTATCGCCGACAAACCGCTTCAGCTGCTGATGGAGAAGGTCTTCCGCCCGCTGTCGCGGGGCGCGCTGCACGAAGGCACCGACCAGCAAGCGCACATGTCGCTCATCGTGGACAACCTCATGCATTCGATCGCGCAACACCTGCGCTTCGAGGGCTATCCGCGCGGCGAGAACGTCGTTGTCGAAGGCAGCGTGTGCAAGGCCATGTACTTCGTCGTCAAGGGCTACCTGTACTCACGCTCCCAGTCCAACCCGACGCTCTACCACGCCACGCGATTCCGACAGGGCGACTACTTCGGCGACAAGGGCCTGTTGGGTCACTCGGTGAGTCTCATGACCGTCACGACGGTGCGCGCGTGCGATCTGTTCGCGCTCAGCTCGCAGCAGCTGCTCGAGACCTTGCAGAACCACGGATACTTCCAGGTCGTGCTGCGGTTGGCGCAGGACATGGTGCGGCAGAAGAAGAGCCTGGAAGAATACTTTCGCGACGAGCAGCAGGAAAAGGACGCCGCGAAGCGCCGAGTGAGTGCGCCGGAGCTCGCTCAACGTGATGGTCGGGGAGCCACGAAGCGACGGCCTCTCGAAGCCACCACGTATAGCCCGCACGAAGCTCAACTGCACAAGCTGCTCAAGATCAGCAGCGACTCGGACTGGGACGACGCATTCCAGCTCTTTATGCAGATGATCGTGCCCAACGGCTCGCTCAGTGGCCTTGGTCGCTCGAACAGCTGCATTGTTGACCAGGAAGACGCGGCGGTCGAGCGCGAGATCGAGACATCGCGGGAGCGGGCCAACTCGATCCTTTCGCTCCAGTCGTACTTGAACAGCCTGAGCAGTTCGTCGTTGACGGCACGGGAGTCTGGGCCTGCAGCGATTGTTGGCTACTGGCGCCAGAAAATCAGCGAAGCATCAGAGCGCGAAAGTCGTCAACTTGAGGCGAGCAACCGCAGCATCGACAGCGTGCGAAGCGATGACAGCGACGGCAATAACAACAACAGCCAGACACAGACATTGACCGAAAGTATCGCTCGAGCATTATACGCGCAGTCTCCCTTGGTCGAAGAGGACGGCGGGGGCCATGAAGATGACGACGCGCCAACGGACGACGCGCCAACAATGCTGGAAGCGAGTCGCTACCGCGCCATCTCGGTCTCCCACGTGACGCCGCCAGTACCGTTGATAGCAACGTTGGCTCCACTAGCAGAGCAAGAAGCAAGCACAGAATAGACCATGCAGGGCCAGTGCCACCTCAGTATTTATTAGCCAGCTCAACAAACACGAACACGTTCCGAGTGGGCTTTCTCTGCATATTTTAAAAATTCTCTCTAGTGTACAGGGATTGAATGGTCGCCACCTCGTGTGGAGGCTAATCGTCGTCGCGCTCCATGAGTTCCTCGACGCGAATGAGGATCTTGGTGATGTTGTTGAGTTTGGCCTCAAGACGCTGCTCTGTCTCGAGCAGACGGTCTTCAAAGTTGCGCTGTAGTTCCAGGAGCCGCATGACCATCAGGTCGTCGTCCACAGACGAGTAGCTGCTCTGCACCGCAGGTTGTCGAACTGGCGACAATGTCCGCGATATGGAAGCAAGAGTAGAGATCGACTGTATGGACGCAGTGGTTGTCAGTTCCGCGAAATTCTCTTCCACCGACGCCATCTGCTTCAAACCCAGTGTCTGCTGTGCCAGCACGTGGGTGTCAGGAGCGTCGCTCGCCTTATCAACGATCGCGATCGTTTTTCGAATATCTTGCGGCTTATCGTCTGGAGGTGTTGGTGTCACTGATAACGTGGGAAGCGTTGCTTGTCGCTCGGTTCGCTCTCGTTGACTTCGCTGGCTTGCGCGTTGATTGTAGTGGTTGCCGATTGATGAAGGATGTGGATGTGGGACGACTGTCGCTGGCTTGGGTCGGACAAGAGTGGGGGGACGTGCGAATCCCAAGGTGAGCGCAGTGCTGCTGGAGCTGTGGCCAAGGCCGACGTCCGAGTGCTGACTCGCAAACGCACGGTTCTGCAGTACCTCGAGGTCGTGGCGGAAGCGCGCCAGTTCGTCGTCTTCGAGCATGCCGCTGTTGTCTGTGTCGTAGACGTTGATGATGTCGTCGATGTCGAGGTGGATGTCCTCCGTGACCGCATGGAAGGCTTGGAGAATGGCCTGGATCTCGTCTCGACACAACTGGCGCTTACCTTTGAGATACTCGACATTCGAGTTCATGGTTTGATGCACGACTGACTTCATGACCTTCTGGAAGTTGGTGCCGATGACCGTGATCGGCAAAGCTAGAACGAGCATGCCCGTGAGGATGGTAACGCTGCCCACTAGCTTACCCGGCACTGTCACAGGCACGTCATCGCCGTAGCCGACGGTCGACATAGTGACAATGCACCACCAGAAGGACGAGGCGATGCTCATGTACGGGTTGTCGTCTTTGCACTCGCACTTGGTCATGGAGAGCATGGTATTGCTACTGCTCGAGTAGTTTGCTGCTTGCGGGACGCTGCAATAGTCTGGGAACTTGAGCCGACAGCCACCTAGCGCGTACGCTGTGACATTGCCACTGGCGTCGGCCGACGGGTCGTAGCCCGGCCCGAGGCTGCAGAAGTCTGGGAACCACCGGACGCAGCCATCCAAGGTGTAGTCGGTCAAGACGGTGTTGGAGTCGATCATGGTGAGGTAGCAGTCTTCTGGTTCCCACCGCCTGCAGCCGTACGGCGTGTACTCGGCGAAGTAGATGCAGCTCGAGAGCACGATCATGGCAATACCCATGAGAAACACCAGCATGGACAGCGCCTTGATGCTGATGCTGATAGCCTGAACGAAGACCTGGATGGCAGACGAGTAGCGCGACATCTTGAGCACTCGCACGACACGCGTCAGACGCACGACTCGGATGGCGCCGAAGCTGCCCGCGTTCTCCACTTGCATGATCGCCTCGAGGTAGTACGGGAAGATGGCAATGAAGTCGATCCAGTTGGAGTGGCCTACAGCCGTAGCATCAAGAAATCCGTCAATCAAACCAATCATCATCACATCAATGGGTAGCTTCTTGTGACGTACTGCGAAGGAAGGCGATCTTGCCAGGGGCGACAAGGAATCGAGCGATTAACTCGGCCGTAAACACCATCGAGCACGTTGTCTCCATTCGGTTGAGGTGCGCCATGTACGGAACCAGCGCTTGCTCTGTTTGGAGGATGAACACGGCTGTGGACAACAGGATGAAGAAGAAGATGGCGATGGAAAAGTAGTACGCCGGCTGCGACGACTGAGGGTCGTCGAAGAAGATCCAGAGGCGCATCATGAGCGACGACGGCGTCTCGTCGTGCGTGTCGCCGCTCATTGTGTCGGTGCGACTCAGTCGACGCGACTCGCCTCGCGAGGATCTGTGGCTGATGCTGCGTTTGGTCGGGCCCAGCTCCACCGGGGGCGACTGCTCGGTCTGTGGTGGCATTGACGACGTCGAGGACACGAGCGCCGGTGCCGATGCTCGTTTGTCTTGCTCTTCGGGAATGGCGTCGGGCGCGGGCGAGACAGCCGACGACCGTCGTGGCAAACTGCCGCGACTGCCGCGACTCTGCGTGCTCTTGGTGCTGCCACGGCTGCCACGCGACAGCCGCTTGAACGACGGGAACGGCGACCGCGTGCGCAGGCGGAACATGTGCGCCGAGCCGCGCAGCGCCGAGCGCCGCCGCTGCTCGCGCTCGATGACGCGCGACAAGCGCATGGCTGTCTCGGTGAGCTCGCCATCGTCGCCGAAGTCGAGCGGCTCACGCTGCGGCCGCGCACGCGTGGGCAGCGACGCCATGGACGCTTGCGCGATGGACTCGATCGAGGGCTCTGTGGAACCACGGCACTGGCCATTCACCAGAGCGCTGCCATGCACATCCGCCAGCAGCGCCGGAGACTCAAGCGGAGGCTTCGTCGGGTGGTGGCACTCGGCGCCGGCGGTGTCGGTGATGGGCTATTCCCAGAGCGCAACCGTTGGCGTCATTGCTGCTGACGCAGCCGTTGTCGTCCAACATGGGTGCAGTTCGCCTCCCCCCCCAGAAAGCGAACCGCGCGCGTTCAGTTATCGCAATATGCTGTTAATTGAAAAGGTGAGTTTTAATTGGCCAAAACGCGGATGTGTGCTGGCGATTGTGTTGACAGGATTCGCCCATTGCCAGCACTAGTGACGCGAAGATGACGGCGACGGATGCGACGACGACGTTCAGCGCCGCCGAGGCCGCAGTGTACGACCGACAGATGCGTCTATGGGGCGTGGAGGCGCAGAAGCGCCTGCAGAGCTCGCATGTGCTCGTGAGTGGGCTCTCGGCGCTGGGCACGGAGCTGGTGAAGAACCTGGTGCTGGCGGGCATGAACGTGACGCTGCAGGACGCGACGTCGGCCACGGCCGCGTGCGTCAACGCCCAGTTCTTCCTGCACGAAGACGACATTAGAAAGAACGTACGTGCTGTGTGCTGTGTGGTGGCGGTGGCTGAGCAGAGCGTGGGCTGACGCGTTGATGCACTGGGTGGCGGCTGCAGCGCGCGACGGCGAGCGTGGCGCGGGTGCGTGGGCTCAACCCGCTCGTGCGCGTCGAGTGCGAGACCAAGCCGCTGGACCAGCTGGCGGACGACTTCTTCACGCAGTTCACGGTCGTGTGCGTGGTCGGCGCGTCCAAGGAGACCGAGGTGCGGGGTGCCAGCACAGAGCGCGCTTCAGACCGGCTGCGTTTTAATATTTATTATGCATTTCCTGTGTAGCTGCGCTTGGACGCGCTGTGTCGCGCTCACGGCATCGCGTTCTTTGCGGCGCACACGTTCGGGTTCGAAGGATCGATGTTTGCGGACCTGGGCACCCACACTTATCGCCGCTCGCCCGTGGGCGAGAACGCCCAGCCGACAGAGCCGATCACGGTGCAGTTTCCGGCGCTGGCAGATGCCCACAAGGTGCAATGGAGCCAACTCAAGAGCGCGCGCAAGCGTGGGCCGCAGCTGCCGCGCGTGTTTGTCAAGAATCAACGTAAGCGATCGCCAGGGTGTGGGCTGTGTCTGATCTGCATGCGGTCATTGATTCGCTGGGTGATCGTGTGGCTCTGCAGTGTTGCTGGAGTTCCGCAGTGTGAACGGGGTGCAAGACATTGTAGCAGAACAAACCGACGCGTTTGTGCAATTCGCGCAGGCGCAGCTGAAGGCGCATGGCCTGGAGCAGGAGCTGTTCTCGGTGGAAGAGCTGAGGTGCGTGTGGCTCGTGATCAATGATGCTGTCTGTGGATGAACTGACTTAGACCGGTGTTTGTTTCGTGTCGATGACAGCTCTCTTGTTGCTGTGTCGAGCGTCGATCTCGTGCCCATCTGCGCCATCCTCGGCGGCATCATCGGACAGGAGATCATCAAAGCCATTTCACTGAAGGACGAGCCCATCTGTAACTATTTCTTCCTCGACGGCTCCGAAGGCGCCGTTCGCAGGATCGGAGCCTAACCAGCGTATCCAAACAAGCACGAAATACACGCAGCAGTCGTGTTGCTTATCCAGCTCATGCTTGGCCGTCTCTCTGTCCTCCTACTTGCGTTTCTCACTCGCTTCTTGGTGCAGCAACTGGAAACCACGAACCAGATACTGGCATCGCTCCACCGTCTCAGCCTCCACGTCCAGCGTGCGGCACGGGTGCAGAAACACCAGCGAGAAGCATTTGTTCGGTTGGCTCGGTCGGTGGCGATGGAACACTTCGGTTTTGGTGCCCAGCAAGACTTCGGCGAGGTCGCCCGTTTCGGCCTTGGCGCCGTCCTTGGGCTGATTAAACGTTTGGGCGTTGCCTGTCTTGCGCCACGACAGCCATCGGCACTGCGGGTCACAATAGATGACGCGTGGGTGGGGGTTGCCCCGCGCGCCGTACTTGATGACCGTGAAGCCCTTGGCCAGCTGCTGCTTAAACTGCTGCAGGAACTCCTTCTCCTTCTCGAAGGAAGCGATCCGCTGACGTGCCTTGCCTTCCAGGTCGTCGAGCGCCGCCTGCAGTCGCTCTTTCTCCTGCCGCTCGTAATCGCACTCTTGCTGCAACGCTCGGATCCGGTCTTCCAGCTCCTGCCAACTCGTCTCGGCGTCGTCGCGCATCTCTTTGAGCTGTTGCGACATCTCGACGCGCAAATTGAGTTCACGCTCATGCAATTGTAGCTCTTGCTCCTTGAGCGTCGTCACTTGCACCTGGAACTCGTTGTTGCGGCTTTCCAGTGACGCCACGTTCGTTTGCACGCCCTGCAGGTTCTGTTCATGGCACGAAATCTCGAGCAGCAGCTCGTCACGATGTTGCTCCAGTGCATCGCGCTCTTCCTTCAGTCGTTCGATGAGTGCGACGTGCTCTGAGGGTGATGATGGCGACTTGAGCGGGCCACTGGCGACTGAGCTGCGACGTCGCTCGTGCTGCAACAAGCGGTCCAGCTCCGTGCCTCGCGACTGCGTTGACTCAATTTCTTGCTTGAGGGCGTTCAGTCGGTCGAGTTCTTCTTGTTTGGCTGCTTCCATTGCCCGCAGCATTTCTTCCGTCGCGCGTTGCTGCGTCTGCGTCGTCACGAGACGCTCGTGGAGCTCATCGACGTGGCTCCTGAGGTCATCATGTTCGAGAGTGAGCTCTTTCCAGCGGAGCGCAATGGCATCGCGTTCATGCTGAAGGTGGTCGGCCAGAGCACACTTCTCGTCTAAATGCTGCCGTTGCTCCGCGAGTCGCTCCTGCAACTGCTGCTGTCGTTCCAAAAGTTGGTCGTGCTGCATCTTGACGTCTTTGAGCTCCAGTCGAGTCGTTTCTAGATCCTTGTTGACAGGTTCAAATGCGTCCTGACTGACCGTGCGTGACGCAGCGGACGGCGACACAGGAACTACTGGTGCTACCACAGTTGGTGGCGGTGGTGTTGCTGTAGCAGCGGCAATGCGTTCTCCGAGGCTGATGTTTTCTCGCTGTAGTTGCTTGTTCGTCTCGGCGAGTGCGTCCTTTTGCCGAGTGATGAGGTCGTTCTGACTCTGGAGCACGATCTTCTCCTGCACGAGCGTCTCGGTCTGCTCTTTGAGCAATTGTACCTGTCGTTCCAAGTCCTGATTCTTACCAGCCAAGTCCTCAACCAACGTCTCCGTCGTCGGTGGGATCGAGTTGACCGAAGTCGCGCTGAACAAACTGCTCCGTCGTCGAGCTTGCCGCAGTTCTTGACTCACTTGGGCGGTCGACAAGCGGCGCCCCACGACCACAGCGCTGTTGTTGCCTTCTTCCGGCTGCCCAGCAGAACTGGCACGTCGACCGTTGATGCCAACCGTGCTCTGGCGCGGATGCACGACGCTGTTCGCGCTGCCGTTCATGTTGACCATGCTCTTGGTCCGTGGCTGCTCTGTTGGGCGCGAGTTGATGTCGGCAAACGTGAGAAAGAACGACGGCTTCGCTGCCTGCATCCTGCGTACACCACCACAAGCAAATCGTCAGTTCACCTTTCACAATCTAGCTTCAGACTGCGCCCAAACTCGACGCACTTTTGCAGGACGCTGTCGAAGCTGACACCAGACATGTCTTCGTGGTTGACGCGCCGCACGCGCAGGTTGTCGGTGATTATGCGTGAGTAATCACCAGCCGCGCGGCACTTGTCGTTGTAGTCGTGCGCGAGGCCACCCGGTACGACCTCTTTGACGATGCAGTCGTATTCATTTGTTGGGAACTTGACGCTGTTGTTCCGCGACGGCGGCGCCATGGCCATGGACGAGCGCTTGGGTAGAGTGGCTGGGGCTGCCGCCGGCTGGAAGCCCAGCCCAATGGGTCTGGTGCCATCGAAGAAGACGCGAAACTCCTTCTCCCACCTCGTGTCGTGTGAGTCCGTGACCAGCAGCTCCAGTGCACGCATCTTGAGCTCCTTGGACTCTGCTGCCGTCGTGGCTGCGTCCGAGCCGCCGCCCCAGATGGCACTCAGGCCGTTGCAGAACTTGAGCACCATGGAGGTCACCGCCTCTCCTGCGGCGCCCACACCAAAGCAGCTTCACGGCAGCGCCGACCGATTGCTTCGTTGCCTGCGTGGCGTCGTTGCTGGGCGATGGCGATGTCGCGGTGGCTGTTGCGAAGAGTATTTGCGGCAACTCGTTGTAAGGATAGCTCAGGTGTGGGCTAGTTCTACACAATTAATGACACACGAATGGTGTAAAACACTGAAAGGTGGCTAGGACCTAGCACGCCACACTGCATTGCACCGCTTGTAACAACACTGCGCTTAGTGTGGTACCGGTAGACATTGAGTGTCTGTGCCGCGTTGGCTCCTCCGTGGGCGCTGTCATCAATTTCACGTCCTGCGCACCGGTGTTGCTGCATCTATTTCCGACCAACACTCTCGCAGTGGCGAATGTCGATTCCTTGATACGATGATAGAGGAGCACCTCTCGTCGACGCCGACGCCGAGCTGCCCCAGAAGGTCGAACGCGTCTTTCAAGGTGTACAGAGCAACAGCGTCTACGATGTGGTCAATGCGTGATGTGACTCAGAACAACTGTCTGTTCATCTCACGTGGCCATCACGCATGCCGCCTGACACGCACTACTGGTTCCCGGCGGTGTCCTTGTACGACACGCTCCACTGTAGACCAAGAATCAAGATCATGCTGGAACTTAGGTGGTCGAGTTCCAGTCTTCCCAATGAAGAATAAGTTATACATTGTGGCCATCGTTACCAATGATCTCGACACCGCTATTTGATTTTGCTTAGTTGCTGTGGCAGCAGACGTCAGCACCGAGCGATGGTAACAGTCTTGCAATCCTAGATAACAAAGAAAAATATTTTCGGTTCATCGTTGCTGGCAACAATTATGGCAAAAAAGCTGCTCCCCTCCAGCTCGACATCCCAAACGGCAATTGGCTTGCAATTGCCTCAACTCACCTTCAACGACTTGTCTTGTCAAATTGCCTTAGAGAAGTGGGAATAATGACCGCTGAATGCGCGTCGCCATGCATATGTCAAGAAGAAAGGCACAAGTGCGCGAGGAATGATTTTGGAAGAACCTATGTTTCTCGGTAAATGCTGAGATCTCACTGTACTTTCCATCGCCCCTAACATCCATCACCAGGTACGAGCTCACGCCATCAGCATCTAAGCTTGGCTGGTTCCGCGAGGCAAATTCTGCGTGAAGTCAGTAGCATTCTGTGGAAGTCGTGGATAAGCGGACCCAGGCACAACACATAAATCAGCGTGATTTATGGTATGGCACAGCTGTGGTTGACATTGCGTGCACAGATACGTCGGCGACACTGCACTATCCAGATGTGATGCTGTACATACCTTACCTACCTGGTGGCGCACGTGGTTGTAGGTGCCTGTTTGGCGCCCATGTCACTGTCTGGTTTGGGGGTACTCAGAAACGCACGACGTAGTGAACTCCACGATAGCTGCCTACGGCAAAAGTTTCTTTTCACGCACATTTGGTCGATGCTCTACGTCGTCAACAATTGGACTAATTGCCTGCATTGTAGAAAACGGACGAGTAAACAACAACGGCAGGGAGAACCTCACGCGCACAGGCGGGTTCTCATGCGATAGGCATATTTGCATGCTGATGGGCGCACATTCACGCGCTTGCGATTCAGCTTCGACAAACGTCGGTGGCAGGTCTGTGCGGTAGCATGATGCGGAAGTTCAGAGAACACATTGGTGAGCTGACTCAAAAGACAGTTGCTTGGGAGCTGGAACTCCCGCTAAGGATCTCGGTTGTAATCGAAGGAGAAAATACAAAACTGTTTAACTCGCTTCCACCTGCCTCGTCCTCTATCCACCGCCAGGTGTCCAGGTAGAGCACCAGCGCCATCTCCTGCTCCTGGTAGCCCGCTGTCGTCACCCACAGCATCCCCTGCCACTGTGACAGTTCCTTCCGCCAGCAACGGCACTTGACAATTGAGCGCTGAAACTGAGCACAGCACTGAATCCTGTGGTCAAAGGCTGTGATCAAATGGTGTGGTGATGTATGCTACCGAAGTCTGTGGTCTGACCGAATGGTGTGGTACTACCAATATATGCGTGGTGACTTTCTTGTATAATTGCGAATTACAAAATGCACGTGCAAACATGAAATTAAGCAAATATGCATCAATTGGCAAGGTCGCCCGAAGAGATTTAGGCATTGCTGATAACCACTACGCACCGAATCTGGACATACCAACTCATTACTGTGTTGAGGACAATCGCAACAACTCTCTTGTCTGGTGAACGCAAAAGCTTGTGGTTGGACTTGCACGACTTTCTAACACAGAATATTGTGCAATTGGCCCGGATGAAACGAAACCAGATCGTGGATAGCAAAGACTGCGTGCTGAACAATTGCATCCAGCGTGACGTTGAGGACCCATGAGGTGGTCACGTGCAGTGAGATAACTGCGGTCTTCTTGATGCTGTTGTGATACGATTCAATTGGATTCTGATTGGGAGTCAGGCCTCCCAAACCACTGCAGTTGACAAACCAGTTGCACCACTCGGAATTGGCGTACTGATCACGAAACCACCTGGCGAATCTGACCTCTCAGACGCTTTCCCAAGGTGTTCCAAAAGCATCTCGCTCAGCGCTAAACACTGGTCCGACGATCGGCTGTGATGGGTGGGTAAATGAGGTCATCGAACAGCTGCTTCTCCATCAACAGGTGCTTCTTGTCTCGGACATTTCGCGAGATGTGTGACCAACACGCCATGATAGTGACATCTGGCCAAACAGCAGTCAGAGCGTTTCTGATCGGCCGTGAATGGTCGAGCGAGGCCCACCGAAGCACCAGATCTCTCGCTGCGGGCTGAGCGTCACGGCTTCAAACAACTGCACATATGCGTCCTTGCTCTCGGTTCTAGTGAACATGTATACCCACGGTACAAACCGATGAACATACTCGTTTCGGTCATATACGACGCAGCTGGAGCCTAAACAGTCAGCGTCCACCCATTGAGATGATGCCTGGGCCATTCAGCAAGATCAATGCGTCCATGTCGCCTTTGACCACGGGTGAGATCCCCGTGCGTGTCTTTCCGGACGGCTGTGAGGCATGGACACCTCGCATTGAAACAACGAAACCGCCTTTCAGGCGCTGATGGCCCAATCATCTTGGTGAGACGAACTTTGTGGCCACAGTTTAGGTGAGTGGTGCACGAGTACGTGGTTTGATGACGCTTGGTCGTCTGCGAATTCGTCTTGAATTTGTATCGAGCTTTTTGTTCACGTTCGACGTATTGAAGAGCGTGATCTGTAGCGGGGCTACACTTCATTGCATTTCTTGTCACGCAAGAAATGCAAGTGAATTGCCACATTCATTGCACGCGGTGCATGAATTGTGAGGATTGCAATTTGGTTGCAATTCATRAGTCGAAATTGTCGAATTGGTAGAGATTGTCGAATTGGGCTGCAACCGCCCAATCGACCTACATTCTGACCGTTGCAACTCTGAAGGTCACCGTCCGTTGCCAGTCTGTAGGGACACGCTTTCAGTTAATTGAAGACCATTGTTAGCTGCAACATACATATATTGATAACTGTTAGCTAGGAGACCTAAGCTAATAATCTCACTCTGCATTTTCACTCCCAAGTGCAACTGTCGCCCAGCAATTGCCTGTGTCTTAGAGCAAGGCAAATTGCACACGAAGTGACTGCCTGTGCGTGACCGCAAGGCAGATCACACTGAGCCATCCACACTCACGCAGGACAGCACACGCTTCCTCGCTCTGTGTACTGTGCACTTGTAGTACGGTTGCCCGTCTACATCTGGTAGCACTAGTAGTCAATCCAACGACGACTGCGTGAGCGTTCGTGGATATGGCGACTCCAGTGGATTGATGCGTGTTTCCCTACATCCAGGGGGAACACAGGGATTTAGCAGAGCGCCTGGCCCAAGGCCTAGGGCTTGCCGTGTTGGTGGATCTTTTGAAGAGTCCACGAGAGCACCATATCGCGAGATTGGAGCAATTTCGGACCTTTGTGCAGCATCAGCGTGCAATAGGTGCCGAACAGACACAGTCTGAACTCGCTGCGGGATGCAAGCAAGCGCAGGAGCAGACTGGTTCCCTCCTCAGTGCAATGCATGAGGCAGAACAGCGGCAAGAGCAACTACTCAATGCTGTACACTTCACGTAGCAGCAATTGCAAGCGACGCTCGAAGACAGAGATCGCTTAGTGCGTGCTGTGGAAGCGAGGTCGATTGCAACACCGGCATCGACCAACGCTCGAAAGGCAATCAAGATGGATGTGCCGAAGTACGACGGTCACGATGGCTCGCGCCTCGTACACTGGTTCATTGCTGTTGAACGCGCGAGCGCGGCACAGCTAATCAGCGATGAAGACCAAAAGGTTTCATTCGCGATTTCGAATCTGCGTGGCACAGCAGCCGAGTGGGCTTACTCAACGCTGCTTGCCAACGCAGGGGCATTTGATTCCTGGACCACGTTCAAGGCCAGGATCAATGCTGTGTATCAGCCGCCCAACAATGAGGTGCTGCTACAGGCTCGCTTCTTCGGAGCAAAGCAAGGAAAGCGCTCTTTGCAACAATACGTGCAAGAGATGCGCTCGCTGTGGGCATCTATCACGCAACATCCGTTAACGGAGTCGGTGAAGGTGCCAGCATTCTTGAATGGCCTCCGTCAGGGAACTGCGCACCAAGCGTTGTATCGCAAGGTTCCCTCGACGATGGAAGAGGCCATATCAATCGCCTTCGTTGAGGAGCAATCCTTCAACGTTGGTCGCGGTGATCAGTGGCAGCCCGCGCCGGCTGGGCGCCACAACGGACCGACACCAATGGACCGTGGCTCGGCCGAGATCGGCAGCTTTAACTGCGGACGCCGTGGGCATATGAAGGCCCAGTGTCGCAGTAAAGCCAAGCCAAACGATGCTTCCAACCAGCGCAATGGTGGCAAGCAATCGAGCCCAAGACCGAGCGGCAAGACCCCATACGCCAAGCGTAGGGGTGGTCAGCCCGCGTCGGCGGGAAACGGATCACCACAGTAGGCGCGGGACGCCCTACTGTGAAGGACTCCGAGGCGAACCCGGCTTCGCGAGTCGAATGCGTGGGTAGCCTAGTCCCGGAGGAATTCAAGAATGGGTCCTCGAGTGCACTATTGGTCTACAGCGCCAAAGTGAAGGGGTACGACGGCGTGATGGTGCTGCTTGTGGATTCAGGCGCCTCACAAAATTTCGTATCGAGTTCGGTGCTCAAGCAGCAGCCGAATCGATGGGATGAGCTTCTCCGTGATGGAAAGCGGGAAGATGTGGCCGTGCGGCTTGCCCACGGCTCACTTGTGAAGAGTGAAGGCATCACAGTTGTGATCGCCTTCGAGTTTGGTGAATTCTCATGCGTCGAGAAGTTCATCGTCCTGGATATGAAGAATCGATACGACCTCATTCTAGGGATGCCTTGGCTTGCCAAGCATCAACCGTGGATCGATTGGCGTACGCGCGCCATCGGCAGCTCGTCTCCAGCCTCCGAGGAGGTGAAGCAAATGCGAGATCGAGCTCACGCACTCCACGTGATGGTAGATACCGAGGATCCAGCATGCGAAGAGGGAATGGAGATGAGGCCGGTGAGCCCATTCCAGTTGGTTGCAAGGACAGTGAGCCTGCAGCAGAGTCTTGCGAGGACCGTGAGCCCGCCGAGAATAGATCAGTGGGGTGTGCGAGCGCCAAGGCTACGCGTCGCAACCTCAAGGGCATTCTGAAGAAGCTGCCGGCGTCGGGATGCACCCAAAAGAAGGTGAGATTCCCAGACGACCATCTGCCTCATTCAGAGAGCAGGATGACATCAGCAGATGGAAATCGCGGGAACGATTCCATTGCGGCAGAGATACATCCTTTGGCGGACGCGTCGAGGAAGACAGATGGGGATCGCAGCAACGATTCCACGGTGCCCAGAGAGGAACCTGCGGGTCCGGGCGGGAATGCAGTGGTTGCCGAGGAGCTAACCATGCTTCCGACATCTGCGGAGGAGATTGTTAAGCTCCCCGAGATGGGTTGGGAACTCTTCCTCATGGAAATGAAGGAAGAAGGCATCGAAGAGATAGCTATTCCCGTGCCAGCCAGAATGGCTGAGCAGTACCTTCGTCGACGGCCAACGATAGCGTTCTTGAGACAGACAAGCAAAGGCGCTTTGCTGCTCAGGGTTGGGATGCACTGCGGGGCAGTCCCTATTTCGATATCCTGTGGAAACACCGGCATGTGTTTCGGATGAAGTGCCGAGCACCCTTCCAAGGGACAGGGGCATCAGGCACGAGATCGACCTCGAACCTGGTACGAAGTACTGCGTAACCAGGCAATGGCCGCTGCCGAAAGAACAAGTCGAGTTCATCGACGAGTTCTTTGCCAAGCGAGCCGCGGCGGGTCAAGTGAGGGAGAGCAAGTCCTCTCACTCGAGCCCGACCTTCTGTGTAAAGAAGGCGACGGGAGGTTGGCGCGTAGTTCACGCTTACAACAAGCTGAATGCGACCACCATCCCAGCCCAAACATCAATCCCTCGGAAAGACGTGCTTGTCGACGGCATGGCCTGTCCGACCGTCTATTCCAGTTTGGATTTGACGGATGGGTTCTACCAGACACTCATGAGGAGTTCTGATGTCCCAAAAGACGGAGTCAGCACCCCAAGCGGAATGCTGTGGGAGTGGCTAGTGATGCCGCCAGGGTTGAAGAATGCACCAGCGACGTTCAATCGCTTGGTTACGCATCTTCTGCGTCCACACCTTGCCTATGCGCCGAGTTACTTTGACGACATTTTCGTCCACAGTAAGGCGGCGGCGGGCGTGTCAGACGTCGATGCACAGGCGCCACTTGGACGCACTGTTGCAGTGTCTTGAGGACAACGGCCTATACTGCAACTTGAAAAAGTGCGTATTTGGCGCGTCCGATATCCCTGTCTTGGGTTGCTACGTCGGCCGCAATGGCGTACGAGCAGACCCTGAGAAGGTAAAGGCAGTCGCAGACTGGCCAGTCCCTCGCAATCCAAGAGATTTGCGCAAATGGTGGGGGCTTGCGAGCTACTTGCATAAGTACAGCAAGAATTACGCAGAGCTTGCCAAACCATTGACAGATCTGCTCAAGAAAGATGCAGTCTGGGCTTGGGAGGAAGCTCACGAGGATGCTTTTCAAGCTATAAAGCAATCCCTCGTCGAGGCACCGGTATTGGCATTGCCTGATCAAGCCAAACCGTTCAGCGTCGTGTGCGACGCAAGCGACTTCGCAATCGGCTGTGCGCTGATGCAGAAGGATGAGAATGATCGCGACCGCGTCATCTCATCTCAATCCCGCTTGCTCAAGGCAGCGGAGAAGAACTACCCGGTGCACGACAAAGTGCTACTTGCAATCAAGTATGCTCTGTTGAAGTTCCGCGTGCATCTCCTTGGTGCAACGCCATTCGTCGTGTACACCGACCATGCATCGCTGCGCACGAGCTTCAATTCGCCACATCTGTCACAGCGAATGGCCTGTTGGCTGTCATTCTTCTCGGAGTTCAACTTCCGAGTCGAATACAAGCCAGGCAAGCAAAACGTGCTGGCAGACGCGCTGTCGCGCCGTCCCGTCTACGATGCGGATGCATCGCTCTCGTCAGTCGAGACGGCGACGCTGATGCATGCACGCATCAGTCGGGCGCAGAGCGATCTCAGCGACGAGATTCGCAACGCTTATGAGCAAGACGAACAGTGTCGTCTGCTCCTCAAGCACGTTTCCAACGACGGCAAGGAGTGCGAGGCACTTCCTTCCGCGCTCCGCGCTAAGCTGTCACAATTTAGCTACTTGGATGGGTTGTTGTGGCACCAGGTATCGTCATGCGATTACCCGCGAGTGTATGTGCCCCACGACGAGGATCTCAAGTTGAGAATCCTCTCGGAGTTCCATGATGCGCCGCCTAGCGGTCATATGGGTCGCGAGAAGACGTTCCTTCGTCTCTCTCAAGCGTATTGGTGGCCTCACCAATATCGCTGGGTAGCAAACTACGTCCGTAGTTGCGATCAATGCCAGCGCGTAAAGCCTGCATCTTCGACAAGTGCTCCATTGCAGCCTTTGCCGATTCCAAGCGAATGCTGGAAGTCGGTCAGCATGGACTTTGTCTTTGACTTCCCGCCAGACGCCGACAACAACACAGGCATCGTTGTGTTTGTTGATCGGCAGAGCAAGATGGTCCACAATGCACCTTGCAGCGCAAATGTGACAGGAAAGCAAACGGCATCGCTTTTCCTTGACCACGTCTTCCGTCACCACGGACTCCCAGAGTCGATCGTCTCCGATCGGGATCCGCGGTTCACGTCCGCGTTCTGGCGTGCGCTGTTTGACATGCTGGGCACGACCCTAGCAATGTCCACCACGGATCATCCCCAGAGCGATGGCCAAACCGAACGGGTCAATCGAGTCGTCGAGGATATCCTCCGATCGATCGCCATTGAGGCACCTCGCGCGTGGAGCTCGAAGCTTCCTTTCGTGGAGTTCGCCATCAACAACAGCGTTCACACCAGCACGGGTGAAACACCGTTCTACGTCAATGGGTTGCGCCATCCGCGTATACCCGCGACTCTCGCGACTCTCACCACCGATGGAGGTGACTCCAATCTAAGTGGGGGAGGGCGCACCATTGCACAACTCGCGACCCTTGTTGTTGCAGTGGTCGCAAGCAAGGAATCGAGTTTCGATCCTGCATTGACGGACGCGCAGAGTAGCCTGAGGGGCACTTTTGATGCTGCTGAAGCGCAAGCAGTCACTGCGCCATCCGAACAAGACCAATCGCTCAGCGATGGCAGTCAGTCTTCGGGCAATGGACGAGAGCTCCATGTGCCGACAGACACTCATGCGCGCGAAAGCGCTAAGAAGCGTAGTGACGGACAAAACGGAGCGCTCGTCGCGCTACCGCCCGCATCACTCACTGCTGTGAGCACACGCGCTCAACAGCGCTTGCAATCCAACATGGATGCAAGAAACGAACGGTCCAGAGTTCAGAGACCAAGGGGTTCTGCGTTCACGGACTCAGGAGAGCAAGTGTCCCGTGCGACATTGCCAAACAAGGACTCGGGCACTTCGGCCGGCGGTCACAGTACTCACATGGCTGACGAGTCGTCGACTCCGTCGACAGCCAATGTGGAAAAGAGGAAAGCGGCGCAGGACGCACACCGCTTCCTGGACGTGCGCATGGCAGTCATTCGCCGAGTGCGAGATGCAATGGCCAATGCGCAAGATAAACAAAAGGAGTACGCTGACCGAAAGGGGCGGAAAAACATGCATTCATTCCATGTTGGCGATGATGTACTACTCCGTACTCAGAACCTACCCAATGATGCAGTGACCTGCCTACCTGGTGGGGCCACGAAGCTGCTTCCACGCTTCGTAGGCCCATTCAAAGTGTTGGAGAGAATCGGAGACCTCAATTACAGGCTCGATCTCCCCACGGCTATGAAGACTGACCCAGTGTTCTACGTGGGGCGTCTTAAACCGTATCTAGACCCGGGAAGCACAGCTATCCCATTGCCATCCGTCAGTCCGACTGAGGAGGCGGACTCTTCGGCTCGTAGAGCGGAGAATCTGGGGTCGTCGGGATCCCCAACGAGTCGAGAGCAGCATCAAGCGAGATCTGCTTCTCGAGCTTCTTCAACAGGGCACGCTGGTACGCGTAGCCCTCCTTCTGTGACTTGCGATGCGCATGTTCACGTTTGTCGATGTCCTGCACCCGCTTCTGCAAGGCCTCGAGCGTCGCACGCAAGGTCGCAATCTGCTCCTGCAGATGCGCAACGTGTTGACCGCCAGCAGCCGGAGCAGGGGGCATCATCGGCATCCCCTGCATCATCGACTGTGGGTACATCATGTAGGGATACGCCGAGGCGTTCCCTGCGGGATATGCAGGTGCGCTCCCGATCGGGGCCATTGCCGCAGCACCAGCGTGCTGCTGCGACAATTGGCCAGCCCACGAACCGATCGCAGGCGCATTACGCGAGGGCAAGACAGGCCCCGCATTTCCGCCGACCGCCGCCGGTGCCATTGGTTGACAGCCATGGCCAGCAGCGCTTTGCGGTGGACCGCATCGTGGATGTTCGGAACCCTGGGCTGCCGAGCGAACAACTTCTCGTTCGCTGGCGTGGGTATCCGCCGGACTCATGGGAGCCCGCTCTTTCCGTCGAGGCAGACGTCCCCGACGTAGTGGCTGCTTTCCGGAAGCGCTTTTAGGCTTTGGCTTACGCCAAGACCGCCGCTGGCCGGGCTCCAGCATCCGATATACGCGCATTCGTTGCTCAGCAAACGACATGCACTGTGTCCGCTGCTTCGAGATGTCCTCGGACAGGTCGATAGCTTTATAGTGATCGTTCTCATACTCACGAGGTGTCTCGTTGTTGTAGAGAACGATCGGGATAGGACACATGGGTCGGCTCTTCATCGCCTTCGCCTCTTCCTTCCATCTTTTGAAAGTGGTGTCGCAGTCATTGACACGAACCACATACCTCCGCAGGAGGGTGTCCGGGATTTGGACTAATGGCCAAAGCCGTGGGTGCGGCGTGAACTCATAGTCCTCATCCTCTGAGTTCCACTCGGGATCGTCAGATTCCCCATTGTGGATCTCGGTCGTTGTTGTGGTGGCTGCTGCGCGCGGGGCTGGCGTACCTCCCCGGCGCACGTGCAGGCTCCGCTGTGGGCTGCACAGCAGGATGGCGCGCAGGATGGGCCTATGGGTCGTAGACCTCGCACTCCTCGCTGCCGCGTTCGGGAGCGTCACGCCGGCGCGCGGACCAATCCCTGCGAATAACCGAGTCGGTTTTCGCTTCCCTCCACTTGGCAATGGTCATGGGTCCTCGGGCAGGATCTCTTGCCACACGACCATTTGCCACGGCATTCGACGGAGTCGATGCCTGTGCGCTCGACGCGGCTGGTGCTTTCTCCTCGGCATCCGGCGTAGTCGGCGCGTTGTCTTCTTCGGCACCGATGAGATGAGGCCGACGTTTTCCTTGCGGCCGGCTTGCACTCGACCGAGTCCAGCGATGCAGCCGGCGTCTTCACGACTCTCGCACGAGGCGAGGCGTCGGGTTCTTCCTCCACCTCTATGCCGCTGCCGTAATCGACACGCTCGGATGGAGATGGAGATGGCGCAGGAGAGGTGGCGTCTCTCCTTCGCTTGCGCTCATCCTCCGGCGTGGCGGGCAAACTCCGCAAACGCTCAGGTGAGGCGTTCTTCGGCGATTCCGGCGCTGCGTCCGGATCGCGCTGCCTTGTGGCGATTGTGCGTGGAGTGACGGAMGAGTCATCCCGCAGCCGCTTGGTGAGCCTTTGGATGAGCTCATCCTTCGGCGTCYGGTCACGCTTGGTGCCCGCCTTGTTTGACATGTCCTCGATGCTCGCAGGCGATGCATTCGAGACTGGGCTTGGCGCGTTGACCGCGGCGTCCGCAACTGTCATGTTGGTTTGCGGCGTTGGACCTCTCCTTGTTGATATCGACGCTTGTCGCGCTCGAATCTTAAGAGGGGGGTGGTGTAGCGGGGCTATACTTCATTGCATTTCTTGTCACGCAAGAAATGCAAGTGAATTGCCACATTCATTGCACGCGGTGCATGAATTGTGAGGATTGCAATTTGGTTGCA
>NSDO01000234.1:74447-85234 GCA_002286825.1 Lagenidium giganteum
TTGTTGTTGGATTTGTTGTTGCTGCATTGCGGCTTGCGTCGCTAACTGTTGCTGTATGAGCTGTATTTCTTCTCGCCGCGCCTGTAGTTCTTCTCGCCGAAGCTCCATGTCGTCGCTGCTCTCAAATGCTTCGTCGATTGCGTTAATGACTCGATTGTATGCTGTCCTTTTGTTTTTTTTCGCGGGTGGCGCCGCAGATCCGCATGCCTCTTCCCGCATTACACGACCTGACTCATCGAGTGCATCCGCTTGGCTTGCTCGAGTCTCTTTGGCCCGCTCCTGTTCAGACTCATAATCGTCCATGACGTTGATGATGTCGTCGAGGAGCCGCATTCTTTCCGAGTATTCTTCTGCATGGCCGCTCTTTCTGGCTGACGCCTTGTTCTYATCCCTGTGCTGACGGACAAGGTGGTTGAAGCGCTGTTGGCAAGGACCATGGGCTTTCTTCAAGCCCGTGGCCKCGACGAGTTTCTTTGCAATGATCTCCCRCGCCTTTTTTGTGGTTTGAACGTCCACGGCATGACTCCATTCACCTCAATCAGGAGCTGGATGTCGTCAGCGTACTTGAAATGCCCCGTTCGCACGTCTCGGGTGCTTGCGGCTGCATCTCTTGCTTGCGCACTCGCCTGGGCATCGCRCACGACGTCGCTCATCGTGCGTGCAAGTTTGGCGCGACAAAACTGACCAGCCGTGTCAGTGTGAGTTCATTTTTGGGGGTGTTCATATTTGTTTCAGCGGGGGAACCCCTTGACATCTGAACTAACACGGCACTCCGAAAAACCTCTAATGCCGCATCGGCTTCTGCAAGCCTTGCCGAAACCCAGTCACTGGACGCTGGGAGTGCTGCTTCATCCCAACTGATGACACTGCTCCTAAGCCTGAAGCGTGCCTGCGGTGCCGAAACCCAATCAGGGCAGTGGGAGTGCTGCTTCATCTGAGTGCACTTCATTTTCATCTGTAAAATCGCTGTTGATCTCGGGGCGACGCTCCCGTCGCATCATCAATTTTCCTGCCATGTTGCTAGGCTGGCAACTTGCTCGTGCTCAGTCAAGTTAACCGAATTCATTCGGTTGGTCGTAGTTTTCTTGCCTCTCATGTGGGGGCTATTCAAAAGTGCCACATTCGTCCTCTTCACTCACATGTGCTCATGCATGTCGTGCCGTCAACATCAAAGAGAATGACAGAAGCTAATGAACGGTAGCTTCATATGTGCTGCCGTTGTGAATAGAAAGGTGTCACGAAGCTGCCGAATGCTCCAATGTTTGAGAGCTTTGTTCAAATGGGTAATTAAGGCGTAGCGCAGCTGTTCGTGCGGCAACATCAGCGCCGCCATCACAATACGGTGGTTGATGCGTGCGCGAGACGACTGCGACTGGGCGTTCAAGTTGAAGAAACGTCGGTGGTCATGCTCTTGTCTCGTAGTTGGCATCCGATCCGACCATTGTTGGTAGGTTCTTGAAGATAAATTTACTTCCGGAGTACGTTTAGAAATTACCGATTGTGGACATGACTCATCCGAGAAAATGGGGATAACTAATTCGTCCAATACGAGTCAAGCGCTTGTTCACAAAGTTGTAGGTCACGGCTGCGAATAAGTGTACATTACGCGTTCATTTTGTTCGTCTTGATTATCAAGCGAGCCAATACCGCCCTTGTGATGATTTGCACGAGGCTGTTGGCGGGTTTAAGCGAGCATGAACTTTCGAGTGGCATTGAGACCGTATTGTTGAGGGAGCACATTGCGAAAAACAGGTTGGTAAAGGTGGATTTTTTCAGAGGATATTTAAACAGATAGAGGTGAAAGAATCGTTGCCAGGGATCAATTAACCATCTGCTGATTTGCTGCTGACTGGCACATGAGTTGAAAATCTGCTCGAGTGTCGTCTGCGAGACACTGTACTCGCGAATGCCGAGCCTCACCTTGGCTCCTTCGATGGCTTCAAACACCTGCGATAGTGGCGGAGTACTACCGCCATCACCGTCGGTGACTTTGAACCAGCACGAGTTGTTCTGACGTTCCAACAGCGACGCCACCAAAGTGGCGGTGCAGGAAGTGATCGACACTGCCGAACTTGGTTTCATTGAGCCACCACGTGGCAAACATTCTGGCAGTCACATAGCCGTCTCTTTCGCAATTACATCACCAGTCGGATCGTCTACGTCGATTCTGTCTTTCCATGCTGGCTGACCGAACAACCCACACGCTTCTTCAATGTCGTTCTCCGTGATCTTGATCTTGGTATCAAGAGAATCGTAGTGACGAAGCACAAGATCTGCTACCTCCTCATTGGAATCAGCTTGGTAGCGAACATGAGACCGTCGCCGAATCGACTCTTGAGGTGCTGGATGCTACCGAGACACTTGAGACCGCCGCCCACCATGATGTCCACGCGAGTCCATAGCGCCTCGCACTCTTCCATGCTGTGCGTCGTCAACACGACTGTCGTTTCCTTGTTGTACGTCGAGATCTCCGAGATCACATCCCACATGAATCGACGAGATACATTCGAAACTGGAACGCGACCAGCGGGGACCAAGTCAGTGGCGCGGCTGCATGTGCGGCGAACATGCAACATCAACCCCTGCACAAACTCTGGAATTGCTCCCTCGCGCAAGCCGAATGGACATCGCTTCGCAAGGAATGGGCCAGTGTAGGGAGATGGAGGACGACTGCTGACTTCCAAAAGGACATCTTCACATGGCAGTGCTCGCTTACATTGGGACCAACCCGACGTCCGCAGCAAATGCGCTTATGACCCCGACGGTCAGACGCACAAGCGCACGACCGACAGCATCCTTCTCCGATACAACATCTCCGCGGGGACGCATGAGGCCGTCTGGATGACTGCGCACTTCCTCGGCCTATCCAGCACCAACAACCAAGCGGAATACACAGCCCTTCTACTCGGACTCCAAGCAGCCGCACGCCTCCAAGCGCGCCCCTTGCAGGTGGTAGGAGACAGTCTCATGATCATCAGGCAGCACCGAGCCAACCACGCCCCAATTAACAAGCACCTGGCCGGCCTCTTCCAGCGAACCAAGCGCACGGCAGATCACCTTGGCGTCTATCAATGGCACCACCATCACCGCTGCCACAACAAGATGGCGGATCACGTGGCCAATGTGGCCATGGACCTCCAAGCGCACCGGTCTTGGCCATCAACCGAGCACTTCGAACTGGACGGATGTTAGCGCGTGAGAAGCCAAATGCAGGCAGCCGCGCCGCCGGAGCGAACGGCCCCCGCCCCCTTCCAGTCATGCAGAGTAAGAATAGATAGTAGGCTATAAGTGTTACCTCCGAGCCGGACACAATAGACCGCAAGTTTCAAAACAGAATTGACGAGACACAGGATCCATGCCAGTCGATGGTTCGTCCAGGAACAAGATGGACGGAGATCCGATCATTGCCATGGCCACCGACAGCTTGCGCTTGTTGCCGCCGCTCAGACTGCCAGCCAGCTTGTTCTCGAAGGCCGTCAAGTTGAGTTGCTCCATCTTCTCGCACACCACGTCGTTCAACTCGGTGGCTGATGATGGCATCTCTGAAACGCAAGACGAAGACGTTTAAGCAGAAGCGCATCGCGGTGACCATGCCGACCAGGACGCCATCACCCTGCGCCACTTGCGCATACAATCACGGCTCCAAAGTGGCTGTCAAAGATTTGTCGTTTGGTCTGAAGAAAGGCGAGTGCTTCGGCTTCCTGGGAATCAACGGCGCTGGCAAGACCACGACCATGAAGATGCTGACGGGAGACATTGTGCCGACATCGGGTGGTGCGACGCTGGGAGGCTTCGATATCCTCACTCAGCAGTTGGATGTTCGCCGCGAGATCGGATACTGTCCTCAGTTCGATGCGCTCATAGATCTACTGTCGGTCCGCGGGCACCTGGAACTGTTTGCGCGCATCAAGGGACGCCGTTTGGGAAAACGGGTGACTGAGGACCTTGAGGCTCAGCTTTCCCGTATCTGTGTCTGGATACTGTTGCTGGGTCATGAATCGGAAGAGCGCTTCGTCCATCATTGAGTTGAACGCAATGGATTCATGTGATACCGTCGTGGTGACAATCAGGTTGTACGCGAACGTCTGAGCCTTAGCATCTGCATGGACCAGGAATGCACCGAATAGGTGTTCCACGCCCTGACGATAAGCGCGGTCGTAGACGACCTTGCTGAGCTTGAGCAGGTAGCCGTCCGGTCCCGTCGCGTTAAAATCTGGGTTGGAATATGTACCATTGAAGACGGTCGGCTGACTATCCTGGCTAATCGCCTGCTCGCTCATCATTTCGATCGATGCGCCGGTGAAGAACTTCGTGTTGAGCGCATCTGAGCACCAACTGCCTCCATCCTCTTGGCAAAGCGATGGCACTCGGATTTGTCCAGCTTTGGTCGCGAGGTGTGTCATTGTGAGCGACATGTTTGGGTCTGTCTTGTTTGTTTGTCCTGCCGTCAGCAAGCTCACCCCAAGCACAAGCCACAAAACTGGCAGACACAAACTGCGCTTCTGCACCAACGCAAGTAGCTGGCCACCGAAGGCCGACGTGCGTGGGCGGCGTATCGTGGTAGTTGGCGTTGCACCCAGCTGAATACCTTCCGTCTCAAAGGCAGCCACCTCTGCTGCAGTGTGCCACGCTGATGCACTTGGTTGCGCAGCCGGTGATTTTCGTCGCTTCGGCCACCTTGATGAACACTTCCTCCATCGTTGTCACTGTGGTGCCATACGTGGCTGAGGCAGTGGGAGTGGCAATAGCTCCTGACGACGCGCTTGGGCGAGGCGGGGCAAATTGCGGAGTGGCATCGGCAGCACGCAGCATGCGCAGACGTGTCCAGCACGCGTAGGCCGCCAACATGGCGCGCTGGACACGAATGCAAGTGGTGACGTTGGTCATTTGTCGGTGGAGGCGTTGGTCATTTGTCGGTGGTGGCGTTGGTAGCAGTGGTGATCCACTGCCATCACAAGTGAGAAAGGCAACGCTCGCGAGCGTTGGGTGAGTTGGTCCCCTCCATATGATTGTGCGTGTATTTGAACCTTTAGATCTGATCCATCTGGCACCGTTGGTTGGGTGCAGCGAAGGGGCTGCGATGCCATAATCTTTTGAGGAAATCACAGAAAGAAGTGCACATGCGACTCAAAACCAAGGAGGGTCGGGGAGTACCAATACTACCTTGATTTGGGGCACCGTGTTTCCGAACAGATATGCATCAGCGCTCAGACTACAGTATGACGGCCTTAAACGCACGTGGTGGTGGTGGAGGTGCAGCACCAGCACTGGCTAAGAGAATCAACGAACGACACGTCCGTAAATGCCCGTAAGCAGGACTTGGAAGCCAGCCGAGCCCAAGAAGAGCGAGATCGCTCAGCACATGAACAACAGCGACGCCGACCGTGGAAGCGCAAGTGTTGTGAAGGTTCACACTCCACTGTGTGAACGTCAGTTCCTGTGAACGCGGTACTCTAAAGTAATCTGTGAAGCGAGAACCCTGTCAGACGTGGCATCGTCTTTTAGCGCGACAGACGCACGAGCCCGATAGAAAACCTGTACACTGTACGTTCACTACGTGTGGTGTTGTGCTGGTAGGTCAGTTGAGGTCATCACAACTACTTGAGTCCATTCTCAAAGCGAATGATCAAAGCAAAGAAGACAATACCGACTTGATCTGGTAGGTAGCAATCTAATGGCATGATTGTCGACCTCACTCTTGCTGTTCCGCTTGCTGTTGATGCTGAAGCTGATGAAAGTGAGGTAAAGTACATCCAACTGAACCTAGTACCTCACCATACTGTGGCGGGAAGCCAAGAACTAGCCACTGGGTTTGGTGAAAGCGCGTACACCACGAGGTAAGCACGATACGCTCGGCATCCGATCGAGGTAGTGCACTCTGATGCAGGCAACGTCGACCTCAGCTGCGCCAGAGTACAGTAGAGGTAGAGGTGGTTGGTACCCACCCCGTCTTCGAAAAGCAGAGAGGTAGCTAATAGCTGGCTTGGACAACCTGAGGTGGCATTTCGCTCGTAAATCTGCAAGCCACCGCCAATGTGGAGAATGGCGACCCTCAGCCAACACTCCAGCTTCGCATCGACCTCGCACAGTTTATCATCTCCATGGACAGCCACGATAGCGTGCACGAGCATTATGGAGCAGAATCAGAATGGCACATGAACCTTTGGAGTATTGCAGTGGCTTGCTGTCTTTCTTTGTGTCTTCAGCAGCAGCGGCAGTTGGGAGACGATGAAGGAGATAGGCTCGTTTATCTTCAGTCTTTTATTCCGACTTGAGCTGTCTGCCGCTTGTGCAGCAACATGCAGTGCGTCATCGCGGCATCATCCACCACGTTCTCACTTCCGTGTCCCGTTACTCCAATCATTGGCAGTTCGACCAGTATATTGTAAGTGTTCAGATTTCACATTGTGGGGGCAGGTTTGCCGCCCTCAATTGCCGCGAAACGACACTTGTGAACGGCCGGGGGTGGCGAGTGGTGGCACAATTCCTGATCTGCACGGCAACATGGACCACGACGAAGATGGCGAGCACCCGGAAGAACTGCACGCTGACGACGCGGATGGCCAAGCACCGCTATCGTCCACGTCGCACATGGCAATGGCCGAGTTCTTTCGAGCAACCGCGGGAACGCCCGAGAGCCCCGAGCGTGCGGACCCCGAGGCTGGTGGTAACAACGGGCCCGTCGATCCGCCGCTCAGCAATGTCGTCGAGTTCTCGCTGCTGGTGCTGCTACAGCCAGAAAACGTTCGCCATCGAGTGCTTGTGTCGACGATGACAACGGTGCGCGGGCTGCAGGAGATGATCGCGGCAGATCTGCGCCTCGACAAGGACTCGATCACCTTCCCAGAGCTCAATCCAGCAGCAGGACGGTACCTCATTGACATGCGCCTTGGCGAGCTTGGTTTCACCGACGAAGACGATGGTAAGGAGCAGAAAGTGTCTGTGTATGTTGTGCGCAATCTTTCTGCGAGCGACTACGTGATGCCTGATCAAATTCAAGTGCAAGTGTTCAACGAAGAGACCCAGAGCTATTACATGATTTCAGTCGACGTCGTCAAGTTTACCGGCCGCAAGGCATACTTTGGTGGTTTTCGACACCGCAAAACACAGCAGATCTTCCACCACGCGTCCACGCAGACAGTGTTGACACGTGCGCGGCGGTACGCGGGCTCATCGCGCTCCCACCGCGAGACGCAGACACAGGAATTGCTCACGAGATCGCAGCAGACGCACCGCGAGTCCGGTACACAGATGGCACGCAAAGACTTGGTTCTCGATAACGGATGCGACCGCTATGTCACAGCGAAGCCGTACTTCGACTCGTTCCAGCTTGACAGTCTGCGGCATGACTCAGTGCTGCTGATCCAGCGTCTCTGGCGTGGCTACAAGGCCCGCACGTATGTCTACAACATCCGAGAACAAAAGCGCCGCGTTATCATCGTGACGGAGCTGGAAGCACAAGAGAACGCCATCGAAGACACCAACCACCAGCGGCGTGAGGTCTTCCGCAGGATGCACCCGAAGACTGTGAGTGACTTTGAAGTGCTGTACAACGAGTTGGACAAGTGGCGACAGCACGAGACGCGGCAGCTGCAAGAAGATCGAAGCATGACAGAAGAACAACGCCAGGTCGCACTCCAAGCCATTTTGGCGAAGGAGACCAAGCTGCTGCAGACCATCGACCGACTGAAGCTCACCGCCACCGATGCTAATCGTAAACAGCGCATTGAATCGATGCTGCACTTCATGGCGCGGCCCAAGCAGTGGCAAATGAGCGACGGCGGCGTCAAGGAAGTGCACACACCGTTCACCATTCGTGCCAAAGAACTGATGGACCTGTACCATGGCCTCAAGATGCACTTATCATCTGTGGACGAACGGTTGGATGTGCTTTTGCATGTCAAATGGACAGTCCAAGAGTTTGCGTGCCCGTTGACGCGCGAACTCATCGAGCTGATCGATCGAGAGGCCGATATGCTGAACCGAGGACGCAAAGAGAAGAGCCTAGAAGGTCTGCGGAAGCGCTTGAGCAACCTCTTCCTGCAGTTCATCGAGAACCCCGAGTTCAATCCCGAGGCAACAGCGCTCAGGCTGTCGTCCCATGCGCAATAAATATACCACACCAACGCACACGCATTCTTGTTCTGTGACCTAACTCGTAGTGGACAGCAGCAGGCACTTTAATATTTGATGGATCTGCCACGGCATTAACTCAAACAAAAACCGCCTGTGCGCGCGAGATGATCCACAGGCACTGGTGGATGAGATACGCCAGCGCTTGCTTGTCCCAGTGCGCGCCCTTGTGGTCCCTGCCGACGGCTGCAACTGGTGCCTCCACCGCGGGCTTTGTACAACGCCCGTACACGGTTCACGGCCATGTATCCTTTGCCCATGATGCCACCGTCGTCCTTGTCCGTGGCACTCTTGCTTTTGTGGAATCCAAACAGTAGGCCCAGCAGATGGAGGCACATGCCTAGGCTGGTGGCGTACAGAGACCACAGAGCGCCACTGCCGTTGGTAAGGTCCAGCAGAAGAGCTGGATCAACCCTGGAAGTGTTGATACAAGCAGCAACCAGCTCTTGCGGTCTTCGTGGCCAGCAGTGCAACGCACATGTGCCCATGATCGCGATAGCATCGCCGTGGTACGTCGCAGCTTGGCCGTCTCCGCGCCGCGTGGCCCGGTTGTACCGCGAAGAGCCTAGGAAAACGAGGTTCTTCGCCTTCACGCCAGCAGGTGCCGGTACTTGCTCGTTCAAGTCGATCTCCAGCACCTGAGCAATCTCCTTGTGTATCATCGTCTGGATCTGAGTACGTGTGAGGCGCGAGCGAATGATGTGCACGACAGGAAGCCCGTCGGCACCGAACTCAAGCGCGATGGTCTTGCGAGGGAAGTTGGCATGGTGGAACATCTCTGCCACCAATGTCTGAAGCACGAGCGCGTTGAAGCGGATGCGATCAATGACGCCCTGCATGGCGTTGTCGACTCCGCTGGGCGAGTCGATCGTCTCTTCTTCTGCGTCGCAGGCAACTTGGAAGTGGAAGCGCATCACGTGGGTCCACCGTGGTTGCACGTACTGCACCAGATGGGCTAACTCCAGATCGCCCGACGATAGGTGTAACGTGTACCTTCCTGGGACTGGAAGCAGCACGAACGCCTTGAAGTGGCCTGATTCGCGGATGACGGGCCATTCCGATTCGCCCTCCATGCGCCCAACGACGCGGATGCGAATGGATTGCGCTGCTTTTTTTGCGAAAGCACCTCCGTTGACGGTCCCTTCGACGAGTACCAAGGGATACATCAGGATCTCATCGCTCGATAGGTTGGTCACTGAGATGCAAGCGGGTGCTGCTGGTTCTGTTGTGGCTGTTGCCGACTGATCTTTGCTACCGCTGTGGCCCATCCTTCGCTTGTCTCCTCTCGTGATCACTGCTCCACCGCTGCCGAGGCGTCTCTTCAACTCTGCTGAAAATATTGTCGCCATCTCCATCTCGGAGTGCTCAAAGTCGAATCGCATTCGGGTCGTGGCTGTCGGTCTCGTTCAGCAACATCTGCAAACGATGGATCTCAGCTTCGTGCTGAGCAATTGCAGCGCGCAGGCGCGAGTTCTCATTGCTTGAATGGATGAGGCGGGAGTGCTCTTCGTGCGCCATGTGTTGGTACTGCATCGCTAGAGACGGCATCTCCTGAAGGTACTGGTGATGCTGGTATGCCCGCGACAAATGCGCCTCCAGCATGACTACTTCCTTGCGCAGGTTTGCAAGTTCGCTCTGTGAATGACCAACGAATTCACACTTATCAGGCCCCAGAACAGACCACTGCAGGGCTGGCAAAGTCACAACCACACGTACGTACCCTGCGAGCCGCGTACGTGCACTTCTTCTTCCGCTTTGGCTTGACGACCATTGTCGGTGGTGGCGAAGAAGCATCCTGGTTCGTTGGGGTGCCCGAGTCACTCGAATGCGTGGCATCCATGAGTGCTTGAACCATGGAATTTCTTGGCTTCTCTGTCTGCTTTGCTTCCCGCGACCAATGGCGGACCTGGATGGGCTCTGGCTCCTGCCGTGGGCTCACGGCAAACGCAGGTCGATGCTGAACGGAGCCGTCCTGTTCGTCGCAGAACAGCAGCAGCGCGTCCATGAGCATTGGGTCCGTCGTGGCGTTGGGGTTGTTGGCCATGGCGATGACGGGCATGTGCGTCAATTTGGAAGTGGATCACTGCCAGCGAGGCGCAGCTCACCGATGTCGGTGGGAAAATTCGGTTGGCACGCCCCCCACCCAGCAGCGTTGCGATGTGACCATCTTGTCGGTGGTAATCGTTGTCCTGCCCTTGACTCGGCCGGCAGTCTGTGCTCCATAGAAAACCCACGGAGAGCTCCACTCCCACGCAAACCAAGCCCACGACCCGCGCACAGCTTGCCGAGATGCTGTTGTGCCGCGTGTGGGCTCCAAGCAATCTGTGACGTGCGACCACATCCCAGCAGCAGATGCGCGACGCGAACCACACAAACGCGGTTGACCACCCGAGACGGGCCAGCTGGCACTGCCAGCTCTGCCTCCTCCGCCGAGCAGCCAACTGGGCAACGAAGATCGTTGCTCTTGGAGCCGTTCAAGAAATGAAACACCCACTTGGTCACGCACTTGAGACCGGTGTCAGCACTCACGGAGATGGTTGCTGGATGTTGTCGATTCGACAAGGTTGACCCAGTCGTCACTTGGCGACGGATTCGGTTGGTGTCATGTGATAACAAGCGTAAACACGAGTGTCCCATCGATGTTGATGTGTTCG